>JANTCA010002092.1:0-32235 GCA_024741275.1 Chironex yamaguchii | reverse complement strand
AGATAGATAGATAGATAGATAGATAGATAGATAGATAGATAGATAGATAGATAGATAGATAGATAGATAGATGGACGGACGGACGGACGGACGGACGGACGGACGGACGGACGGATGGATGGATGGATCGATCGATCGACCGACAGACAGACAGACAGATGGATAGACAGGAAAGAAAGAGAGTAAGTAAGAAAATAAGAAAGGAAGAAAGAAAGAAAGAAAGATAGAAAGAAAGAAAAAAAAACAGGACAGATCTTACTTTCATTGGCTGAACACGTCCTCATTTCCAGCTCAACAGTTATCTCTATCTTCGTATTTTAAACAGAATCTACTTCGTTAATCTAAGAAACCATCGACAAAAACTTCTTCTAACGAAACGTAGGCCTTGGTATTTCAAACATCAATTCAAAATCATCATTGCAATATTCTGAACAGAGCATTTTGGTTCATTTCTTCGTAAGAGGTCTAGCGTCAATCTACGAACGCCATGATGATTGCTCGACGAAATGTTCATGACACTTAAGGTGAAGGTCCGTATTTTAGTCTCGTGTGAAGAAATGGAAGAGGTGAAAACTTTAAAATATTTGGAATCAGTTCAAATCTTGACAGGGGGATGTGCTTCATTGAATAGAAACTGGAGTGTCCTTGGCTATCAAATTTTCATCTAGTTTCAAGGATCGACTTGTATTGAACTGGAATATGCTGATGACTACAAAAATATACGGTTAATCCAATTTTTGCTGGAAATGATGGTTTGAGGACATATGATAATGGTTGCAAAGATTCAGATATAATCTTATTTATTATAATTTCTCAAGTCTTCACTTAGATCTCTGGCAGCTTAATCCAAGCTTATGTTGCCCAGATGACTAGGATTATAAAGGCAGCAAAAGCAACTGACACCTTAGAATTCTAGATACGCCAGAGAGCCTGATTAGATTTTTATGATGCTCTCTGACGGCTATTTCTGACCAGTTAAGGATATTTTGATGTTGTGTCTGAGATCTTTGTTTTCGACATAATGAGGTGGAGATAATTAAGGAAACAAAGAATTCTTTTTGCAAGTGCTTGTTGAGATTATCCATGTACAATCACCACCTTAGTACAAGTAAAAGAGTTTTGATATTATGGGCCGCTCATGAAATGAAGTTGGGGATAATAATTTATCAATAATAATTTATTAGGTCGCTTGACGTATCTCTGAAGCGACCACGACGAAAAAAAGAACAACAGTAAGGTAAATTCAAAAGCTCTCAGGACATTTCAATCACCAGTTGCAACAAGAACTTAATGAGCTACAACTGAGTCAGTACATTGCATTTTAAAGAAAATATGTAGCGACACTGCCCATTGTAGAAATTTGAACAGAACATGAACAGAACAAACAGAATTCCCTCGTTTTAGTATTGATCAAATCTTAAGGCAGATTGTAATGTAACTCGTAATACTTAAAGACTGTAAGATGTAGTAAGCAATCTGTAGTGTGTAGAGACCAAAAAAGGTCCTTTTAAAGGCAGATCCCTTTGGGGGGCAGGGATAAGTGAAAGATCAGAAATACCTGTTTAAACAGAATCACGCTCATGATATTAAAAGAGACTTTGACAAATTTAAAATCTTTAGTAAGTGTCAATTTAGCTATCGTGCGCGACCAAACCGAGTCAGTTGGCCAGATTACGCACAAACATTGAATTTAAAGGTTTAATTCCCGATTCTGGCCTTGTGTTCTATGTAAAAGATCAGCACATTAATTCTCAAATAAAATACAATGATTTTAGTCAAAAGGAAAGTAAAGCAACCGATTGATGTCCCTAATATCGCATGGGAACAGATTGTGTGACTTACGAAGTAATTGACAAAAAGAAAGGTCATGGAAATCAGCCCTTATGAACGGTTTGTGGATTCTACCTCTTTCCAACACTTAATCTAAAATCGTCCTAATGAGGCAGTAGACGCTACAATCATCGTCATACGCTTTCGGAATCACCCTTATTATATGAACACTACAATAACCGATGACCTGTCTCCTGTTGAAAATGTTGCAGTTTTAACTTGACTCAATTATCCTCACAATTCTCAACAACGGATTGATAAAACAGTTGATAAAAACATTACACTTTCAGCATCACGAGACGTTCCACTTGATATCCTGGGCAATTGCCTTTTGCATCTAACAAATGGCGACTGATGCCAGGGAAGGTTTTCAGCCCTAGAGCTTCAATATTTGTCTTTTATCCAAACAAATAAAGAGTTTTAAACTTGATGGATAAGTTACGTCACATAAGGAAGTTATTTCACCAAAGTAAAAATATTTGACCCAAAGCACTATAAATATTTACGTCAGGTCTAAAATGATCCCTTGTAAGTTAATGTCGGCCAACAATCTATCATCATGTTTCACTTAAGTAATACTACCTCTGATGGTAAAAAAGTTTCCTTTTGTGCCAAATCATCAACATTTCTTTCGGATGCAACATTGTCTAAAATAATGCAACATTCTCTAAAATAATGCAACTTTCTCTGAAAGGATGTTTGTACTTTGAACATACTTACCAGCAATACGCCGAAATCAAAGGTATTTATTAATAGATTGGTTACATATATTATTTACTAAGCTTAGGAGCGTTTACCGACACAAAATTACTACTCAACTAACAAAGATAACTAAATTTTTACAACCTCTGTTCACGTAGATTCGTTCATTAGTTTTACTACCAAATTTTACCTCTCAACCAGAATAACTCATAAGTGACAAAACTCGCGTTTTCTTCATCTTGATTTACGGTCGATAAATCTCGAGATGTCAGCCACGTAATTCCTGGATGACTTTAAAAGAAGCGATACTATTTATCTCAATTAGGCCACTTCAAACTGAAAAATGTTCCGATTGGTAACCTCCCTGGCCCAAAAGATAAGACTTAATGTGGACTATCTCACTACTTGACCTCTCTGGCTACTGTTACAGTCCTCTCAATACCGAAAGGGGAAAATCGTATTCCGGTCTAGGCAGAAAAAGCATGGGAGTAATAGAGCTAAAGCGACCAGACGTAATTTACTCCAATTAAATTCAAGATTCAAAAACTAGTTGATTCCTCGAAAGTAATTATTGACTTTCCTAAATTCGAAAATAATTATTAATATTCCTTTAATAACAATTTAACATACATCAATTAAATTTCCTTTGCAAATATGAAAAGTCTTTAATGACACGGCAAATGACTGCAGTATTAAGAACAAAAATTACGAACCTGATGATTTGTAGTCACTATCCCATCTGAGTCCGTATCGAAGTTTTATTGCTGCACCAGAGATGGCATTGATGATCATTAACATAGTACAAGCTTGAAGAGTCCACATCTTCAACACTTTCAATTAGCTCTTAACGTAGAAAATTTAGTGTGGGAATCACAACTGCTTTCTTCAATGTCACTCTAAAAATGTTGTTGAAGTATGACTGTCGTTGCCTTTTATAGTTGGTAACTGAATGCTTTTGTCCTTAACCCCGGTGGGGTGTAGACATGAATGATACTCTGCATTCCAGACAAGCCAGACAAATCACGGCTGCGGTTATAAGACGGACTCTCATTCATTGACTTGGGTAAAACGCGGAATATGGTTTGAGTTCCACGTGATGTCAATATCGATTTCAGAATCACCATTGCCTTCTTAAAAGAGTTTGCGTCATACTTAATCGTACATAACCCAATTAGCTTTCTTCGTCGTAAAAATGGTGTCGAAGAAAGGCACACATGATTTGATTTGGAAATACTTGAGCCATAATTAAACTAGAATGCAGTTTACTTATCTTTAGCCCCGAATTTGAATAAAGAATTTTCGTACTTACTCATAAGCAAACAATGAAGATGAGACATGCAACTTCTGTTTGTAGAGGAAACACTGACTTAGTCATCCAGAAGATCACAATATTTTTAGCAAATAAATAATCCCGAAGAAATAAAACCATGAGGTTTTTATTAATTAAAAGACCACTTCACAGTTTTGCGGGGGTCTGTCAAGTTTACTTTGTTTAGTGCAGTTTGGGAATGTGATCTTGCTTCACCCTACTTGATGTCACCCATACACGGGTTGCCTATACAACTGTAGAATATAGTGCGAGACTGACTGTAAGTTTGTCATTCAGTAGATATCAAAGTAAAAATTACCAAAAACAGCAATCTGCACCGTCACCTATCCGTAAACATTTTCTCGCTATAACTTTCATACATACTTCGCATAATATTCATACAAAGTTGCTTCCTCCTATGTTACTGGGGTTGTCTCTCAATCCATCATCGACAATGACGTCAAATTTGACTTTATGCCATTACGAGAACGTGTTACCCCGAACTTCATTTTCGCAAGGGTTTGTTGAGCGACCGACAAAGTCTGCAGTACAAAAACAACTTGATGCATTTGGATACGTCTAACAGTTAAAATATAGCAATGATTTGACAAATATTACATTTAGACAATTAACAGAATGTCTAATTGGAATTTCAGAAGGATTGCCATTGGATAAGTTTCAAGTCAAATTTAAGGTTGTGTTTATTGTGACTTCTCTCGTCCCGAGTAAAGAATCAAAATTTTGTTTTCCTAACTACACCATAAAACAAAATGTTAAGTGAAACTCCATTACACCGAAATGAACGTGGGTCACTGTTGATCTTAAAACTGAACTCAGATTTTAGCATATTGGCATGGAAGAAAATTGAAATTGGAGTTCACTGAATGCCTAAAATTTAGATACACGTTGCAGTGATTGAGTAGCCTTATTTTCATACTGAACAATGAAATCTTTCTTCGAAACCATTTGTTAATTGCGGTAAGGACTAAATCAGTTTCTTCCCGTTGGTTACTGTGTCAATCAATCACCGACAAGCAAACAGCTAAAAATAACTTAACAGAGTATCAGGGAGATCACATTCACTTCACTTTTACTTCCTAAGCATTTTAACTCATTGCAATACTTAAAAGATATCGCTGTTGCCATAATCGGCTCTCATATATACAGGAAAGCTTACTCTCTCTGATCATTTTGCACACTGAATGACTGGCTTAGCACATTTCGGTCAAGAAAATAACATTGAATCTTTTACTGAGAGTAGAGGCATTGATTTAGGTCATTTGTATCCAAAGGCAAGCTTAACATTATTGTAGAAAGTCAGTCAAACGTTGCGCTAGATTAATATAAGACGAAAACGTTCAAATGGGGCAAAATAATTTGACATCTCTAACTAACAAACTAAAAATACATCCACTCTGTAGACTTCAGAACAACTAGCCTTCTTATCGTATCATCTGATTGCAACTACTCGTTAGTCCAGCCAAATCGAAGGACAGAACATAATATGAAGAAGGTAACGACTAACGACTATACTATGAAACAATTTCGGTTTGCGCTGTTTAAGTTTTTGTGTGCTAGTTGAAAAGGGCTCCATTAAAATGCTACACAAATATGTCCCGCAGCAAAAACAACTGTACTTTGTCTAAAGCTCCACCCAAGATGGACAGATACCCAATCTTAGTTTTTTATCTCACAATAATCAGCATGTTGTTATAAGGACCACACGGAATGACACATTTTGAATGCGTTCACACCATGTTTATCCGTTCAATAAAACGAACAAAAGTCGTATGAATCCAGTGAACTATGATCAATTGTTAAAGCATTGTTTCTTTCCATTTCTCTTTTGATTAATCTGTATCGAAAAAATACATTCATGAATCCATTTGCAGATTAAAATTAACAAAATGTTAATTGAGACGACGAGGAATATTTCTACATTCCTGATGACTAGTTAGAGCTTCTCTATCTCTCCCTCTCTCGATCGACGAGGACACTCAGTCTAACTAACTTCCCTATTGGTAATGTTTTCCAAGTTATTTTGAATTTAAGTAGATTTGAAATCAGAGAGGCCTCCGTCCACCATTACTTCCTTTTCTTAGAGCGGCTTTTAACGGCCTCTTCTTTTACTACTACTGATACTTATACTCCTACTTTTTGAATTACTGCATCGTTTTCGTTTAGCAGGTGTTTAGGATACTATTGCACATGTGTGGGTCAAGGAGCCAAGTACACAACTTCTTCTTACGCAGAAACCTACGTCTAATTTACTTATGAAGGAAGTTAATGAAAATTTACGCTTTCCAACAAGCAATCTCAAGAATCATTTAATATCGTGCAGCTTGAGATTGCCCAACAGCAATAGGTTAAATCATGGTGTCAAACAATGCAAAGGATTTGTCGGTGCATTAGTGCTAAACAACAAGAAATGCAAGAAATATGTGAAATATTTACAGCATCTGTGGAGCTCTTTCATTCTACCTTTAGGTTATAGGACACCATACGTGGGCACTGATGTATCACAATCAAAAATCTTAATGCCATTTTATTTAGTAACATCTAACAGGATATCTAATGAAGTTTGATCAGTGGCTGTTGGTTCAGACGACATATCTTGCATCACTACTAAAACCATTTTGAATTATAAATGCTGTGTCAACAGGGACAACATAGTATGAAATGAGTGGCGTAAGCAACACGAAAATCGCAGGGGGTCATGGGCCTTAACGGTTTGAGACTTTTGAATGAGAATGAGCCTTTTGGTTTAGGGTTACTGTTCATTTCATGAAACATCTTGCTTGTAAGTGAGGAGTCCAAGTTCCCTCATTTCCTCGTGGGCACAATATGAAACTTGCACTTGTTATCTCAGTAAACAGGATGTCCTTTCCGAAAGTCAATACTGGTGAAGAGAAGATGTTTTTCTTCTTTCTCGTTACGTTTCATTTTTTCACGTTTTAGACAATACATCCTTTTAGGCCGCAAAGCATTTGAAAGTCTGGGGACGAAATTTGAATTCCACTAACTATGGACTAACTAAGTCTAAAATCCAAATTATAATTTATTAACGTAATGACAAAAAATACTCAGCAAGTGAGAGACAGTATAAAACAAAACTTGTTCACAATGCAGTTTTCGACAACAGTATCAAATAAATACCGTTATCAAAAACAGAGTAATTCATAATGGTATTGTGTGAACGAGGAATAATAATAGTGCTAGTTGAACTCTCTGTCTAATGACTGTAAACGGACTGTCGTAATTACAGAATCCATAGCTAATTTAATTACCGACTAAGCGATACACGTACTGGTTCTGTTATTTCTTGTTTGGGTGTCCATACTTCTTGGATAATGTTATCCTTCATAGAAAACTATGAAGAATTAGCTGTCTTCGACACAGCTAGTGCGCGAAAGTGAGAACTTACGATGGACTCTGTTATAAATAATTAAATGTATTTGGCTGTTGATCCTATCGGATATAATGCACCAGCTATTGCGCTAAAATAACTGGATCCGTTACCTTAGCAACTTAAGGGATAAAATATTTATTAGACCGCTTTAAATTCTCAGCATGTACCAGGGCAGTAGAACAATACACCGGATCAGAGCCGATATCTCTACATTATACGTAATTACCGTACCTTGTATTCTTGGATAAAATTTTCAAGCGTTGTCTATCAACTTTGAGTCCAAATGACTTCTTAAACATCAAGACCAGCAACACACACAAATAGGAATTGACGTCCCGAGGGAATGCTACCAACAAGATTATTTCCGTTACTTTTTTTCGTTAGTGATGGGGAAGCGATTGCAAACGTAATTCAATTAAGCTTGCGTAAGGAAACCACATTAAAATCCATTTACTAGCGGTGTGTTCTTTGAATTTGACTGGTAAAGGTTATATTTCTATTTCAAGCACAATCAGTTTAAAGTTAGTGATATCAGAGAAAACAGACCGCCTCAAAATCTTGTTAGGATGTTATCGACACTATTGCCTGGAGCACTCTTCTGATAATAGCAAAGCAGTAATGCTTCTTATATATTTAGACTACAACTATTTTTGGTTCTGTAGATGAATAAAAGGAAGTCAAATCTTGTGAAATCGTCATTCTAGTCAATTATTGTCCCAATCAAGGTTTTATTCTATATTCGTCAGTCAGTTTTATGTATGGATAGTGCTTTTTTCCTTGTTTGCATGTTTCATCTGTTTTTGAAGTAGAAAATCTCTTAACTACATTAATACCTAAATATTCTACCGTTACTCCGTCATCAGGTTTTTGGTAAGAGCTAATTACTAAACCATATATCAAGTAAATTAACGAGTCAACACTGAGATCCATGATACCACCTAGATTTATCTTGAGGTTTGTGTGGTTCACATTCCTTAAGTCTACGTTATAATGTTTGCTGGAAACCCAATGGCACGCCTCTTGTTATCGCTCCGTAAACGCTGATTTTATCAATGTAATGGAACAAGTAGTCGGTTGATATGCAATGTTGTTTGCTTAAATTAGATGCCATGGTTGAGAGCTGGAACAATTTCCGCACGGTTTAGATGTGAACTTGACTAACAGGTCCATTTTTCATAAGAATAACATAAGACTATTGAGGAATATTTCTAAGTTTCGTACAGAAAATGCTTAACATACTTATAATACATGAGGCCTATTCGTACACCGATAGCATTTCTCCTATATACTTATCCATTTTTTAATCTTAAAAGTACCATCATAGTTAGCGATTGAAAATGTCTGGCCCCACTCACAATTGACGTCTACAATTTAGCCTTCTTGGCCACCTAAATATTTCTTAGGTGTTTGCTAGTGACGCTATTTACTTCCGATGGCTTCTACCACAAATGTTTTCCGCAACCACGAGGTCTAACATCATTGTTTGCAAAATGGAAAGCAACGTAATGAAATACATAAACTATCTATTTTATCTTTGCTCCCCAACGATTGAGGTTCATGTCCATTGGAAGGGCTGATCAAAAACCTGTATACCTGTTTTATCTCACAGACGAAGGATGTTGAGGTCTTGCATCGTTATTTTAAAATTGTAAGTCGTGGAACAATTCAAAACATTAAGACCATGGACACTTGCAAGTCTGGTAAGGGGGTGGGGTGAGCACATGGCGCCCCTGAGAAAAGAAGAAAAAGACCTGAAGTACCTCTAGGTATATATAATTAATCTTTTAATTAAATTCAAATAGAATAACACTATGTTGTGTGCTTAAAACATAACCATGATATAAAAGGTCCTCTGTCAGTTTTGATCTCATTGCCAGAAGAAGAGATTCTTTATCTATGTAGCGCGATCCCTGATAAGTAAACATTCCTTGCAAACGATTAGTTGTTCCTTTGATAGCAAGAAGTTCCGTCAAAATAAATTTGTTTTATCATTAACAATTAGTACAATAAGAATACGTTGACTGTGTTTTTGTTGTTACATTGCTACATTGTTCCTTGAACGAATTTTGATACAATATATTCGTAGAACATAGAAGCACACCTGCAGTCACCTACTTGTCTCATTATCTCCCAGACCCTATCGGTGCAGCTTTTACCTTTAGCTGGATTCCGTAATAATTCCAATAAAACTTGCTTAAATGAAATTAGCAATGTGCAATTATCCTTCCATCACACTTCATTGGAAAAAGACTGTCGTCAACATTGTTGCTGAATTTGATAAAATTTGGTTGGATAAAATCGGCTAAGCATGGAAACTAGGCCACATTATCTTATGGCACTACTGATTTAGAAATCAATTCCGGTAAAGTCGCTTACTGTTATTTGCCTTGCTTTACATCACGAATTACTGTTTGTTTTAGCTCAGAGCTCAGGTTTACCATGTGAGATGATTGAGTGTCTGGCTTATGTATGGTCACCACACACTGATTAGAACATGTCTTATTTTTATCTAGTTTACAATAAATTTCGCAAGCGCCCTTGATAACGACACTGGATAATGTATTCTATGAATTTGGTTTCTCTTTCTAATCTAGTGCGACGTGCAAAGGATGATGCCATCTCTGCATAAACATATTCATTCACGTAGCACCAATTCCTTACTCTAATGGTTGGTAACACCATTGACATTAATAGCTAGAAGTGTGAGATTCCTTAGGCATGAGAAGACTGTGCTTTATCACACCAAACATTGTGGATACTTCAGGAGTTTTAAAAAGTGGATTAACTGAGGTCGATTGATGCAGGACAAAAATTAAGTCCGATTAATTTTTCACTTTCGCGAATTTCCTTTAGCCATTTTTAAGTATCGCACGAAAAGTGAAAGCCAGTTAATTTCTATGCACGTCATGTACTGTACTCGGTAAGACGTAAGAACTGTAAAAATATGGGTTAATAGGCAGAACGTTGAATTTTGAAACTTTTTCGTCTCCCTCGTAACTTACTTTTGGCTGCCAAAAATGGTCATTATCAAAGGAAAACAATTTATTATGGAAAAGTTGATATGAAAAATAAAAGATTTCATGACTTTCTTTAAGACTTTATATTACCTCATGGTCTGTGTGAAATCGTCTGTTTTTGTTCGATACAATTATCACTTCGACCCAAATGACAAAACGTTCAGGTGATGGCCAAATTAGACCTGACCAAAAGCCAAGGTTTATCTAAGAACTTTTACTCTGTTATGAAGTATAGTGCGTCAGACCAAAACTAAGCAAAGATATTCGAACTAGAACTCTTCTGAAAAAAAGGAAAACAATTCAACGAAATCCATAAACATAGTCAAGAATATAAAAGTATTTATACAACAATCAGCAACACCAGCCAATACAGTGTACATCAGGCTGTAAATAGGATAAGATAATATGTAAAGCTTTTAGAAACTGCTTTCCTGGCCCTGACAATGGCATAAGCTCACTATCACATTATTTTATGAAAAGATCTAGTGCAATGCTTTCAACTTAATTAAATGAGTTTTTATTAGGGTTGTTACATGTATGATAAATATTTGTGCCTAAATGTCAATTAAAGAAATCGTATACGCCTCATCAAAGTAGATTTACATTTTCTTATATATTTTCGTTAAGCTTCCACATTGTTAGGAATTTCGTTTTAAAACCATAACTTTGTCTGGTATAAAAATAAGTCTCTATGTCTTATGCTTTTTAATTAATTTTATGTTGATAAGGAGGACATGAGTTAAGACAAAAAACCACCAGTATGAGATGATTACCTTCGTTTCAAAACGAAGTGAGATTACGGTTTTAAAAGGATTTCTTTGAGTCTGTAAACAGGATCTTGGATGTTATGAATAACGAATCAGTAAAACAAAATGAGATCGCATGACTATTTCTTGACTTATCCAAAATTCATCCCCATATGGAAAGTACTTGTGGTAATACCTAGCTAGCAATCCCACCCATTTAATAGGAATTTAAATCTTTGTTACTGAGTTAAAAGAATCAAGCTAAAAACACTGTCTCTGTCTTTTTACGATAATCAGATGAAAATATGTAGTTAATATTGAGCTAAACCCTGTCCAACGACGTAATGACATGCTATGAATGCAGGGAATGAAATAATATTGCTAGTACTTCTCTTATTGAATTTTTCTTGATCATGCTACTTAGACCATTTCATCTGGGCATTATCCATGAAACTTGATATGACTTCTGAGCTTGATAAATAGATAAAAGACAAATAGGGAAAAAAATAAAACAAAAGAACTAAAGAGAAGACAGAGCAATAGCTTGAGGATAACAAACTTTGTAGTTGTTTATGCTAAAATGGGGCTCTATCCTTTTAATCCAAGCAGATTTTTGCCGTGGTGAGTAAGTTCGGTATGTAACACAGAAAGCTTCTCTCTCTAAAACGCCAATACAATAAGGAAAACGAAGCTAAAATGGGAAAAATTTTAAAGAAAGCTAAATTCTGACACTCCCTCTGGATTAATACTCCGATTACAAAGATTATGCGCATGACTAGGATCTCGTGAAACGAAAAGTCGCTGACTTCGCTTCCAAAAGAGTGGAGTTACAAGTTTTATATTTCATACGTTTAAGAAAAGTCGCAAGCACATTGACTGGACCAAGACATGAGCCAGAAGCCGTTGACTTATTCTGGCAGTGACTACGACCTACGTAATGTAGTCAGTAGTCAGTAGCCTGAGTACAGAGAAATTTTCAATTCCCCTCTCGTCTCTGTGCGTTTATTACGGATAGACATGGCGTCCAGGTTAACACATTTTACGGTCTGTCTCTCAGTATAGCGAATTCTCACTTTAAAGGAAAACTTCGTTTGGCATTGAAGGGTAGAAAAAAAATTAACCTTCGTGTACAAAGAACTGCAGAGCTGCTGGATCACGGATATTTTTGATGAAACGATTTGCCTCCTATATCCATGATGAGAATGTTCTATTACGGATATATAAATCATATGTACTGCCGTTGTTTGAATATGCATCCCCCGCCTGGAGTGCACTTATCGTCTCTCAAAGCGAGCCTCTCGAAAAGCTACAAAGACGGACAATAAGAATTATTCTTAACTACAACTACACTGACCCTGTTACTGATGCGGATTACTGCCATCGTAATATTTATCTACTGAAAAATCGACGAAATCTTGCCCTCTGTTGCTACGGATATAAACTGATCAATAAAGTAACCCCAAGATGTTTACTGGAAGTAACGCCCGTGCTTCAAAACTTCCCGATGAGAACTCGCCGAGGCACTCTGGTTGTCCCCAACATTCAGTACCCGACATTGAGAAGCTTTGACACATCCCCAGTATTTTGACAAAACTACTCAACTTTATACCAGAATTATGGAACTGTGCATCAGTCGACGTTTTTAAGCGAGAACTTTGGAGACTGAGATACCTCTCGGTCCTTAGTCAATCATATTGACAAGTTTCAGTTGTTGTCAATGCTCCAACAGGGGCACGATAATTGGCAATAAAGCTGCTTTGTAAAAAAAAATAAAAATTGGAGAAGTCAGTCATTGATAGGGAAGTGGAAAGGCACAATGACTCCATCCATATGCGTTGCTTTAATTGGCTGATTCGTCAAAATCCTTTTTACATGGCTATCTATCTTTTGCTTGAAGAAAGTGGATGTCAATGTACCAAATTTGTGCTATATGCATTATTGCTCAAGAAGACTTCGATCCATATCCTGGCACCACTTTCCAAGGTTTCTGTGCCTAGTTTAAAATTAGCCATGAACTCTTTAACTTACCGGTATCTTACGCACTTTTGACGCAGTAATGTGGACTTTTATATTTTAAAAATGTCAAAAATACAGTTCCTGTAAGTGGTTCTAGGGAATTCAATCGTGCATTCGTTGGACTACTCCATTTGTATAGTGCAATATGATTCTTATGTGATTGCTCCAGCGTCTTGTTAGTCGAAGAAAGAGAAGGTCTTATGATGGCAAGGGGATATACACACTTAATCATTTTCTATCTACGTAGCACTTAATCCATGGGCATGTTGGCTGTTTTCGAAAGTCCAATCCCTCAGATACATGCAAATTTACAAGGTTGAAGCTTGAAATATTTGGCTAAAAGCGAAGGGAACATTAAGGTTAAACCTGTTCTTTATTTAAATGTCATATCAAACCAACCATTTGGAATTACTTGTGATGTATAATACCAAAATCTCCAGCTTTAGGTCACTGGAGGGCAATGCTGACACTCGTGCCATAATAAGCTGTGTGATGGTAGTTGCATAAGACAAATTCAAGAGAATCTGCAATGTTTTGTTATGCATCTGCTAGTATGATGCATGTTACAGAGCATAATTGGTTCGGTTGGTATGGTTAGATAATCTACTAAGACTGCGCTCTTAGTGAGTTTTTTATGCACTTCCTTTACATGGTGTTCTTCTTATAAATTGTTACGCGAACAATGTCTTGCTGTGGTGACGACGGATTGGAATACGAAATTTTTAGCCTACAAGTTCATTGTCGTATTAACTAGGCTATGGCTGCTTGATGGTTATTACTGCTACTCTAATGATCTTATTCTCAAGTTAAGTTGTCACATCTCACTTAGTATTTTGTGCATCACAACTTGTGAAACTCAATGACCAAGCTTGTAAACTAGAACTATGTAAGCACACTAATTTTTTACAATAGAAACAGGTACTTAAAAATCCTTTGTACTTTTGATAATGTTTTGACGAAATTATATGGTGCTCATTTGATGCTGACAGCCAAATATCTGAAGAAGAAGAGAAAAAGAGGTCAAATACGATCGTCGATTGACTTACGCCTTGTTCAAACATTGCGTCGAATTAAATTCGATTAAGTACAACTCAGAAACGACCGGGAAGGGTCTTATATTTACTACGTCAAATCTAGTGTGTTGGGTTGTGTAAATTTAAGTAGCTTACATGAAGTGATTACTAAAAGGGCACAATTTAATCAAGTTTAGTGCAAAAGGATTTTGCTAGGATAGCTACATACCACTGGGAAGGTTGTGTTAGCCAAAGCTAGACAGTTAAATATAAAGGAGGAAAGTAAATTAAGCATTTAGTTTGGTAAATGTCAGGCTCAAAAACTAAAACATTCGTAAATGTCGGTAAAGCCGTGCCAAACTGTTTTTGCGAGACTTATAGTCCTGACACTGCCCGGAGTTTTGTGTGCAAGAGAGCGACAGAGAATTACCTTTTGGATTATGAATCCACCATATCTGGGGAATCGAATTTTTCAGGGTAGACTCTTCAAAAGTGGTAGCCCTAGCGTAAGCGTAAGACCCCCATTTTCTGATGACTAGTACAATGGAAAGTGGTTCTTTCTAATTCTTTTTCATCAAAATGGATACAAAAAGTGATTTATTTATCGAATAGGAGTTGGGAATGCTAAATAAATTCCAATTTATTGCGCAGGCGCTAAATTTGGCCTATAGATACTGGAGCCTTTATTAATAATTATTGGAATGCTAGCCATTTTTTGCCGTAATACACAACATATGATGTCAAATTTATCGGCATGCATCTTTTTCCGTCGGCATCTGTCTAAAACCGAAACAGATTCTGTATCAACCGAGAAAGGTGTTTTTCATTTCAAACTATCGAAGAAATCTGCCAAACTTGGTTGATTCAAACGCCGCACTTTTCGTGTACTTAATACGTTCATTAATATCGGGGCATGAGACGTCAAAGTGTAAACAAGGCCTTAGGACCTTCCACAAGTCGAAAAATGATGTCATTATTTAAACATTTTTACGCTGGAATTATCAACAAAGGAAATTGGAAAGTAAATATACACATTAAGCCATCGTTGAAATTCAATACGTTATACAAATTTTTGTAAGCTTACTCAATAAATTTCGCACACAGGAAACTACTTTTCGAGGTAGATGACTCAAATGTAATACATCAAAACGAAGACAAGAAGATCCGTTTTAGACAGGACTGAATATTTTCAACTTTTTCGGTAACAAACAGCAGCATTCCACGAGAAATGTTATGCAGCTAAGCGCATAAGTTGTGCTATGCATTATTTTGATTGCAGGTTGTTTTAAGAATAAGCATGAGTGGTTAACGTTAAGAAACCAACTTGGAACTTTTCCAATACTCCTTTTTACTTTATACCGCCCCTCCTGTTGAATTATCGTACGCTGTTTACATTCTTTTTGAAATACTATTAAAAATTTCACGATAACGACTAGAGTGTTTCAGATGAAACCTAGGACACCGCTTTTTACGTTCTCCTGTTGATCGGTTACAAAAAACATGACGGATTTACGTTTGGCTCCTCGTCTTAAGGTCTTGTGGTCGGTCACTCACAACTATGTTTGTGTGACAGGCTTAATAGTACAACATGTATATTCACCATCTTCAGAAAACAGGAAAGGAAAATATCTTGGAGTTCTGCTCAGGAAGTGTTGCATGATAAACTGGATTACGTAGCGTAATTTTAGGGCTCAGCAGTTTAAGGCTTTAGTTTTGTGAATAAAGCCTCATAATGTTCTTGCCATGAAACTTGTTTCCGCAGAGAAAAATGAGAGGAAAAGCATTCTGCCGAGTATTATTTGGGCAAAGACCGCAATCACGTCAAAGCAAAAGTAATTTGGAGAAATAACATTGCAGAACCACACAAAAATGTTAAAATGCAGAACTTTAAGTTAATGGTAACATTGTAAATAAAATGTCTTAATGCTTAGTAATATTGAGCATTTCGTTTACATTAATGTCCTGGAAGCTGTTAATTGGATGTTTACTAAAATATCAGACTTCATGTCCTAGGCATAAAACATGATGGTCGAATGCATCAAACCTTAATTCCTCTTGTAATAACTAGAACAAAGTTAGAAAGCTAAAAGATTTTCCGTGATAGTTGAAAAATTTAAATTTGTCCATGACCCAATTATTAATTGTAAATCCAATTGATTCATTTTAAGACCTCGATTTAACCTAACTTTACCCAACCTGAGATTTTCAACGTAGAGACTATATAACTTGCTTTGCATTCAGTTTCTTGTTACCCTATTACACGTATCTAAAATGGTTGATGGTAAAATATGAGCTTAAGCCAGCCGTCATTTGTTTGAATGTTGGTTTCGTATAAACGAACAGAGAAATATTCTGCTATAGTTAGCATCCACTGAATATTGTAAATAATGACAATGTACGGTTAAACAGATATCTGGAGTATATCAACTTTGCTCAAAGTTACCATAGGTCTTACTAAATTGAAGAACGCCTTACACAAGCATTACTTCTAACCGATGAATATTATATGTTTCCTTGTTTTTCTGGAAACAAACGGCTAAAAGTTATTTCCCGACTGTTCATGTTTTCTGAGCGTTGTAAACTAGTCGACTTTATAAAATTAATTATATACCATAAAATGTGCATAACAGAAAAGTAATGTTCTTCACTGATTTCGCTTGATCTAATTTTATGAAGCCTACTCAATATTATACACAGTTAAAACACTTGAGCTACAATATCTCGTCTCTAGCGATTGAGACCAGCGAAGGTTAATATTGTTCGAAAATGAATCAAGGGAATCCACATCTCTGGGTCGTTCTTTAACCTGGATCCTTACACCAAGATAATTTAATCATTCAGAGCTTTCGTATATAGCTTTGCTATTTTTTCAATCTGTCTGCAGCAATTTTTAACAAACTGATAGCTGGCAGTGATGAATTGGCACATTGTGATAAGAGGAGGTTAAATCATGGAAAAAGGTGAAATTCCTTGAATACCACTTGGACTTACATGTTGCGTTTAAAAAAGAGGGATGGTCATTTGGTTTACTTTATGATCATTTACTTACAACTCCATAACAGACAGGCTTATGATCACGAGCCAAAGTTAAGCTGCTTATTGTGGATTTTTGGGCATTTGTAATGATTAAGTAGTTACACGTTCAGTCATTGGAACTTGAGAGAGCACGTGAAATGGCCTGTGGTGGAAAACAAAATCAAATGCTGTCTTATCAAATTAACAGACTTTATATAGAGTTTAGACTTGTATGTTTACAAAGACTTGTTTACCTTGACTAACCTTTATTTCACAACTTTAATTTAGAATATTAATGCCTGTACACTAGTAAGCTATTGACTAATATTTCATTAATGTAACAATGGACATTTTTTACTAAGCAAGAGCCATCAATATACGAGAATGCATTTATTGAGCTAATGAAGACAGACACTTAAAGTGTGGACTTCATTGCATGTTAAACTTGTTTGCATTAGTAATGCTTCCTTATGTTTTGAAAAACAAATTAGTGTGCTTTGATGCCACGAGTTCTTCCGTAAGTTTCGTGCACGCAAAAGTTTTCTATCAACTAAAAAAGATTTGGTACCTATCAAAACAATCGTACGGCAGTTTAACAATTTTTGAGCCCATGTAAAGCCAGGTACACAGGCTTTACTTCCTTAAGGCTGATTGGTTAAGGCAAGTCAAAATTACCAAGGCACACCCTCCTGAGTGTTGGCAGCAGTTTTCATCAACCTTCACGACTCCTCTGCCATAAGACAATTTCTGATTAACAGTCTTTTGTCATCATTACACTGACAAGGTTTTCTGCAGTCGTTGCCAACAGCATGTCTCTATCCCATGTTCGTGTTTTGCGGTGATCTTCGGACAAGGGCAAAAACAAAACCTTAGCAGTCAGGAGGAATATATTTTTTACTCCAGTTGCTTGAGAAGTCCATGCTCTTGCTTTGAATTCCCTTGAATTTCTTTGGTTTACTTTCCTGTGCTCTCTCATTTGATAATTTCTTTCCTACTGGTCTATCTTCAGTTCTAAGTTACGCTATAAATTGATCAGCTTTTCCTGTTACATTATTCCGCTCAATTTTATGCTTTAAAGATGAGCCTACTACTTTAAGTATATTCTCGTAATGCACAGAGTACATTTTACGTATACTTTGTTCCCCCAAACCATGCTGTAATCGGTTGCTTCTATCCACCAAAGATTTATGGTAAGATTTACACCCAACCGACGTATATAAGATAATCCAAAAATACGCCAGTGGCATACAGGACAAGAAATATGCACCGACTCACAAAATTTTAAAAGAGCCATCTGCCAAAGATCTTTGGCAGAAAGAGCCTTAATTCCTGCATGGCCTCGTAATAGGTTTTATGAAAGTTTATTCAGTTTTCTATCATTTCTGTCGCATGACGAAGACCTTGTACCTCGGAAATTGGCGAATGGGTCGTTCTCCGCTTCAAATAAGCAGTAAAGTTATAAATTTTATCTTTTATTAAAAAGGACTTGTCCCCAAGGCACTATATCTTTGTGAGTCATTACGCTTTTGTGCTAGAGTTATATTTGTTAGAATACAAAATAGCCGATCAAATAACTTAATGTTATGAGGGTCAACAAAGTAAGCTTGTAATGTAGGGATCGTCATAAATATTTACGAAGCCAAAAGATCTGAATAAGCCTAGTTAAATTTAAGTACATTTAGACTACATTTGTTCTAAATTCATGATGCTTCATACTGTGCTCATCAAACTATGTTACCTACCAGAATTTCTATATTCAAAAAGACAGGTGAGTGCCCTGTGAGACAAATGATCAATAACACGGTTTGTAAAATAAAAATGATTTAAAACTTGGGAAATTATATTCCAAATCAGATTCTAAACAACCTTGAAGCAAGAGAATGCCACGCCACTCAGCCTCAGAAACAAAACCCTACAAGAGGGTAAAGTACAGAGAAATGACCCACTAACACGAAAAGGATATCAAGTGCTTTTGCTAATTTTATGCCCTGTTAAGAACATGCTATTTGTAGTCAGTAACTATTAGGGAGGTTTAAATCCAGTACGAGTACAAGAACCCCCCTCCCCTCTGCGCAGGAAGTCCAACAGGTACTCTTATCGATTATTTGTAATGTTTAGATATCTCTGTTTAAAAACAGCCTGAGTCAAAATGGCAGACGCTATTGCAACAGCTGCGTACCTTTACTCTGAGTACGCGCATTCGATGAAACGTACCTATTAGCACTAACGGAAGAAAAATCTGGAGAGTCTGCACCTAATTTTCGTTAATAGAATTTCGCAAGCTTCAATTTGACAAGTATGAAACTAATATTCCAAACTCGTTCAGTCTGCGACGAGATTTTTTGGGAAAGTTGTTCTTAATAACTGCTGTCATTAAGAGTTTTTATGGTGTTTCCCGTGTAACGCGCGCAGATCAGTTGCGCACTTGAACACTTGTACTCGTAGTGGATCTAAACTTCCCTATTTTACCAATGACAGCAAATATAGGAATGTCAGTTTTTTCCGTAACCGCTTGATGTTCCTGTTTCAAAGAGCACTACCCATTAGTCTCAGTGAAAGAAAGCATGGTTACTTAAAACACACACTTCAGATGGTATCATGTCAGCCAATGGCCAATCAGAATCTTAGTTATAAAGTCAACGTTTTCTCACGAGTTTTTGTCCGATTTACCTGATCCCATGATTAAATACGAATAGTCACAGAACGTATGACAAAGCTTCAACTTAGCTTTTTTTAAATCCGAATAGCCATCGAGCCATTGTGCTGATGAAATATGACGAGTACAACGGTATTCCTTGAATATTTTCCCCACCCATTCATTTTATTCTTAACTTAACCAAACTGAGTCAATATCCTTACATAGTATTCAGTTCAAATGCATGCCAAAAGGCCGACCGAATAGAAATATAAAACGCGGAATGGCAGATTCAAAATGTAACTGAAAAAAGTGAGAGAACGCACCTTTTTAAATAAAACTATTTTGCTAGTGCCCTTTACAACAAGGAACCAAGACATCATGCAAGAATAACATCTTCAAACAAATGCAATCCTGTTGTTTTTGTTTGCCACTGCTACATTCTGTACCCTCAACAGTCATGTTAAGGTACACGTTTTTATCACATTGGTTACTTAGTTACAAATAAATGCTGACGTTTGCTTAACACGTATCACTTGATCTGTCAGAGGCCTGGAAAGTACCATCAATTGAATCAACATGAGCTTCATCAAACTGTACAACTCAATTTTGTACGTTTAGAAACATATGGACAGTCCTGATAATAGGGTAAATAAGCAAGTTGCCATAGCCGAAGGTTTCTCATATAGATAAGCTCAAGATTTAGTAACAGCATGTAGAAAAGTAAAGAAGCTTTGGTACTCAACCATCGCACCACAGATTATCCAAATTATTTACTTAAGCCTAAATCTGTCAGTCGCAACTAAAATCCTTCTTCATCCTCCAACTCCCCTCTCCCCTCTCCCACCTCCCCTTCTCACTCCCTCTTTCATAAATGATCTGTGTCAATAGGTTAACATGCAATCATGTCGGAAACAAGCTTAGGAAATGTTTGTTTTCTTGTAATTTGTGATGTCACTTCTAGACTAAAATAGCAGGCATGTTTTGTTGTTACTGCATAACACGTCATTTACAAGTTAAGCTCTGGATCTTTCTAAATTATGACCTCATCGATAACTTCTCTATTGTCACTGATGTTGCTTACGAAGAGCGCTGTTGGGATTATAAGTAGAGGGTACCTTATGATTAAGCTTTGCTTCGATTCCGACAAAGTGTGCCGATGAAATGTGTTCCACTAGTCTGAGTTCTTGCATATTCTTTAGAACAGTTTAAGTACTCTGCGGGCCATGACAAATCTAACTTTAATGTGCCAAAGCGATTATGGCAGTCAATTTTATAAATGCGGCTTAAAACATGCGGAAACACACCCATGACGGCTCCCTCTAGCACGTGTACGACGTACTCTGTTACTACAGCCTAAGTCAAGCCAAGCCAAACCAAATGAAACATGATGCCTTGATTTAAAAGGCGCAAGTAACGTTGCTCACTTCGACATTGGTGTTAAATAAATCATAGATCCCAAGCTACCATTTCCCACTGTTGTATTTTGAACGCATTGTGTAGTTCTACATGCTACGAGTTTTGTTCATTAGGACTTTAACGTACTTTGAGGGTATTATTCCGCATGTTGTCAACCGTAAGCTATCGAACTTCAAATGCCTCCGAAAATCAGTCCCGTTACACGATCTACTTGGCGAAACTCCGCAGAGATGACGTTAGTTGCATTCCTCAACAGGATATATAAACTGTAAACAATTAAAAACTTACTTGGTCTCAAGCCCTAAATAACCCTAATGATAACCAAACACCTCTGACCAACATCTGGCAAGAATAAACACCTCAGAAACTTTCCCAGAAGACAATTATTCGAAACGTTAAAAAGGATCTATTTCCTCTTAATTATTATAATATAATATGAATATATCACCTTCTAATATCTTATATATATGATGTTATCTCAGCAGACACGTTAATGCATTTCTATATTTAAGTTATGAGTGGAACATTTAATACCACAATAGCTGCATTAACACTTTTTAACGCTTCGAATAATGTTTCTTGGGAAAGCTGATCTTATTGCTATACATCGACCTTTTATACAATCTACAGAACCAGGTGTTAGATAAGAGAGGAAATTATTGTTTTTTGATAATTAAAAGGACACATCTTGCAAGATTAATGTTAAAAATTATATAGCAACACATAACTAAGATTTATAACAATGCACATGAAAATTCTTACATTTATAATCAAATAGCAGGAGTCGAAAACACACAAAAAAGAGCTCACCATAAAGTAGTGCTGGCAAAAACAGTGATAGTAAGGAGAGACAGTGTTGAAGAAACAAAACTTATTGAATGAAATATATATATATATTTGTCACGAGTGGGCATTACTACAATAGCTGCACTAAGTGGGAGCCGACCAGGCTCGAACTTGCAACCCTCAGACTCAAAAGCCAACACTCAAACCTCCGTGCCATCACGGCAATATATATATATACTTTTATAGTTAGGTTGCACATTGCCTCTGTCAAGTGTGAGCTAGTTGCTAGTTGAACTCACTATAGGTGTTTCAGGTGACTCAATATAGGGCTTTTTCAAGTTCATATTGGGTCGTTAGGTAAAAGTCAGAGCCCATGTCAGGCCAAAATTACTTTCAAAAGTCTTGCTACATTTTCCTTTTTTGACATACTACGACACGTTTATACCGTCTACCCTTATACGTTGTTGTGAGCATCACAAGTATACTTGGTGATTGCTATAGTTTAAAATAACACTGATCAATGATTGTGTAACTTCATTTCGAACTTGAAATATTTAACCTGAGAGAAGAGAAGTTTTAGCTTGTAAAGGCATAAATATTCACATAGTTGTTTTTAATTTTATAATCCTAAGTGCATCAAAGACTTTTGGAATTGATTGTAGCGTTTTTATAAAATAGAATTTTTCTCTGACTTACGACAAAGTAGTTGCTTTGACTATTCTGCAGAAAACCCCAGCAATAACCCATGTTTATCACATCATCCAGGAAGTCAAATTAAATCCAACCAGAAGAACTGGAGAGCACAATCCTCCGCTAAGCTAATAGGGTCAAGTGAGTTTCCAGCGTCTCAATATTCAAACGACTCCTACTAATTGGCGTCATGGTAACAGGGGTATCTTCACGGGGATTTCCTTACTAGTTGTAGTTTTCTGAAGATCTCATTAGACAGTAAGGCTTCTACTAAAAAGCGTTCTGTTAACTCAGTTATCTCCACGAGGATTTCTTATCTAGTTTTGTTTACACTGAGATATCCATGCCAAAAGATTCAAAGTGATCCAGAATCCAGGATTTGCTCTTATTTATCCTCAGAAAAGAATGAGCTGGAGACATTCACGCTACCAACGTACAGTAAAATGTTAAGATGGATACATTGGTATCTTTTTTGAGATATTTTGCAACATCGCCAACCAAGCAACAAACAAACAAGCCACCCTGCTGAACGCATGACGACCTTGGCGGAGGTAATTACACCAATCGAAAAAACATTTAAGAATCCCAAATCGTTAGCCACTTTGAATTATGGCCAGGGACGCCTGTACGAGCTAAAGACGTGTGGGGAAGGAGCAAGGTTTTCACTAAAGGTGTATAGTGAAATTTTTCAAGTCTTCGAAAATTTTCGTGACAACACACCCAAGTGCCACGATTTCAATATAGACACAATGTTTAACGTCGATTTTAAAAGCAAACCATACATTCAAATTATACAGAAAAATTTTGCTATTGAGAGCAGATATCATTAAACAATTATCTTCAAAAATCGTTCCAGTTGCTTCGGGCTTTCGGACTTCACGAAGTTTACGACCACTACACAGCATTGAATTTTTGGCAGGCGCTGTTTTGTTACAACTTTGTTACAATAATATACAAAATTTGTTGCTTCAATAAAATGATCGGCTCAGGGAGATCCTTTGCTGCTTACTGTTTGTAAATGCTGCTTGAAAGTTTTATCTTGTGTGCAGTGATTTAAAAAATTCTTTCATTTGCACACTGTCAAGCACCAGGCTGAGTGTCTATGTATCTGCAAGGCACTTGACGCCTAGACTGCAGGAACGTAAAAATTTGAGGCTAATAGGAACTTTACTTCTGATCGATTTTGGTCATCTAAGGTCTCAATTCAAGAAGCTTATTTGTTTTAAATAAATCGTTTTTCATGACGTATTTTTGCATTTATCTTACTGTAAGACGTTACAGTTAGTTTCGGTCTGTAGTCACATAATCTTACTAAAAATTGTATTGTCAAGTCAGGCTAACTAGCGCAAAATCAGTTTTGAAAAATTATTACTCCCTACCTGAGAAGTTTTTGCTCATCAAAATCACATAATACATGCCATATTTAATGGAAACCCCAAAACTGTTCTTTTCTTTGCAATATCATCAACTGTTTAAAAGATATTAAACAATTCATGTGGCATGGTACGAAAATTGTCTAAAACAGACTTGACTTCCATTGTGAAACAGCCGTGAAAGAGGTCCGTTGCATCAGCTTGTTTTGAAGGTAAACGGAAAGCAATATGTAGGCTCTAAGTGATAATTTATTGCGGACTTTTATTTCATTGACTATAGATCTACAGCAGAATGTTTAGCGAATAAATTGCTTGGGATCAAACAGTAAAAGACTAAGAGAAACTAATACAAAGAGATCGACCAACATATTAGTCATCAGCAAACATTTCCTATCTAAAAAGGCACTGCTTGCCCCCTCGTCCCCCTCCCCTCTACGAAGACAACAAGGAGCAGCTTTCCCTCCCACTCCCTCAGCGTAGGCCTCCCTGATTATGGCATTTAGTGTAATGCTCACTTTTATGATGTACATTTTGTCAATATTTCTGTTTTCATGGTTCTTTCGTTCCGTTTCATTTACCTGTCTCGGACCGCGTAGGCTTTTGCTATCGTGATGTACTGACAAAGGTATTTGTTACAACTCCGTAAGTCCGTATTTGTGCTTTTTAAGGTCTGGAAAACACCTTTTTAAGACTAAACAATAAAATAAAGAAGGTTATTCTCTACCATATGGGCACTCTGATGGAAGATTTAGTAAAGAAGCACATAAAGAGGTGCACATCTTAATATTGATAAAATAAATGGATGTTATTAATTATTGTTGTTGAAGAAGAATAGTCTGTCAGGTTAAGTATTAATTTTTTATTTTTGGTTAACATACCATATGTTGGGTTTCTTGGCAAGGTGTCCACTGCAGAAAGCTGATTAGTGTATTTTATGATGTAATCTATCTGTTTATTGGATTCATTATTATCTGCATTTATTTAAACTTACAAAGATATCAAGTACTGAGCTTGCAAATCTCTGAAAAAATGTGTTATATCAATGGTCAAAATAGTTATGAAGTTACAGACTTGACTCATTTACAGTCCAAATTTAGTTCCTTTCCCTTTTTAAAGCCTCTTATCAATAGATGCTATTAGGCACCAAAATCCCGAAGATCATGGCGATACAAATGTCAATTTTTGGTACATACATTGTTTGTTCCTTCAAATACTTCATGCTTGTCTGATCGTAAGCATCAATACAATGTTAATACTGTAGTCAACCTTTTGATTTGATGTCTTTTAACTTTCACCATCTAAACGAAGAGAAGCTTTCTACAACGCACGTGACTCTATTCATGCACGATCCAAACACGTGAGAGCAAAGTATTAACCTTTATTCCTTCTCATTCCCCTTGTTATTTGAAGTTACATTGCGCAACTGATTTATTGATACTCGTGCAAGCATCAATAAATCGGTTGCAATTGGATGTAAGTGTTTTCTGTTCAGGAAAACTCAAAACTGTTGCTTTACTTCCATAAAAATCTTGCTTAAATGTACAAATATTTATCATTTCATTTAAAAGTTTGCTAAAATCCCCAAAATAAAAAGGAAATAGTAGGCATGCCAAGAATATTCTTTTTCTGAGGTATATGTATTAATTACTATTATCATAACTAGCTGTTTTGAAGGTAAACGGAAAGCAATATGTAGGCTCTCCTTTGAAGAAAAGATTTTCTAAAATGACCACTATTGGAGTCGAGGCCTTATTGGCAACTATCCACAGAGAAAAGAGAGTTTGTTGAAATGATTTACCGACTCTGAGCAAAAACGTTTACAAGAAGGCAGTTTATGATGATCAAAATACAATGATTTAATCCATAATGTCTGTTTGTCAAGTGCACAAGAGATTATGCCCATTCGACAATGGAAACTCTTCAGATACCAGACAGTAAACGATAATCTGTCCGTTAAACTTCTAACAAGAATATTACCACAGCTGGAATAGAAACAGACTATCTGGTCATTGTTAGAAAAATATTTGTAAGACAAATAATCTCAAAGAGTTAGTAGCACATAGGTAGTAACGTAACAGCCCTTTGGCATAACGAAATGGGACATAGTACCTTAATGCTCTTAGTTTAAAATGTCTTCTGCTTGTTACAATGCAAATCAAGAAATAGGTTAGAAAATTTTCAGTAAACAGTATAAAGTGAAAAATTGCCTTTTTTCTTAAGTAGCGAGCCTTTGCAGTTAATAGACACACTTAACATATCCATTTCTCATACCAAGATGATTAAGCATAAGACACTCAATCCTTTAAACAGCACAATGTAATTCATTAAACCTGCACCCATATAGGGGAAATAGACAAGTATGTCTATGGCCTAGGACATGCTTGCAGTACCTACTCAGTGACAGATGTTTTGGTCCGCACTCTACACTTACTAACAATTTTATAGTCATGTGCCACTCCTGGAAAACCACAACTCAAAATAGAGGTCGTAACACAAGGTCTAAGGTCAACATTAAATCTATGTTTGGTTGAAATTGTTTTTGTTTAAGTCTTGAATTGCAAGCCTTGACTTCAGCTAAGCCATAAGATTAAAATGAAAATCAAGCCCTGTAGTCTTTTACACTCATACAATTCCTCTTTTAAAAACAATCTATGGATTTTATCTGGATTGTAAAAATCCTTACAATTTGTGTCATTACTCTAGCGTAATAAGCCACAATGAGTCGTTAGCTTATCCTTATCCCGAACCAGATTTATCTTCTTCCACAAATACATTGCGCTACATGGCGGTGATCTGTCTTAAGGTTCAGGCTTTTTTAAAACTAGCAGATTTGTTACAAAGGCATAAAAAGAGATCTCTTTAAAACGTTATTCGCTATCCTAAAATAATATGTGAAAGTTTCATTATGTGACCAAACGAAGAACAATATTGTTTCCCTTAATGTTTAGTATTCTTTTCTCTCTATAAACTACATAATGCTGATTTGGTGCACAAATTCATTATTACTAGCAAGTTAACTGACAAATACGCGAAGAAAAGAGTAATGAAGGGGAACTTTCAAAATTCTCTCATTATTGCTCAAGAAAAATTTACGACAAAAATTTCAGAAAACGGAAGTACAAGAACACTTTTCATTACTTCAAATGGACGTACAAAATATTTCATGCTTATTTCATATCTGCTTTTGTGTCAAAGATTTGAAAGTTACGTGGTATAAAAAATGTTAACATAGATAAAATAAAGGTTAGGTAATGGCATTATTCAAGTCATAATCTTAAGAAAAGTATCTTCTTGACATTAATTGATTGCTGAACATCATATATTTTGATAAATAACGCAAAAGTTGTTCCAGGTAAAAATCCTTGCAGCAGACTTAACTTGTATATAATACTTGGTCCGTTGCTTTCTTATTGGTCAATTTAACTTAAATTTAAGTATAAATTTTGCTATGTTTTCTGTTACTGTATTCTGACGAATCAATGTGATCAGACGAAAAGCTTTAGAGATGAAAGTTTTATGTAAGACAATTTTTAACTTGTATATGTCTGTTGTGAGTTTCACAAAAGTTATGTGATTCTACTTAAGTAATATTGATTACCTAACCTTATATGGAAGTAGTTGCTTCAGTTATTGAATTTCTTTCTTGATTATCATTACAACCTTGTTCCTTGTGATAACCGTCCTTCGATTATTAACCCATTGCCTTCTTCGTGTTCACATTTTATTATGCAGTGGACGAATTCAGCCTTATAATCATTGCCGTGAAGTTTGAAAGGAGTTAGTGAAAAAAAACTAAAATACAAAATTTGAAATTAAATTTCACATACTTTGTACACATCATGGTTTTATTCCTCGTCGATTACAATGTTTGCTGTACCAAACATGATCAGACATAACCTTTTATACTTTTACTGATGAAATTCAAATAGTTCAAGTGCAAATGATCGGGCCAGTATGCAGTCTGTAAAGCATATAATAACACGGAAAAAGTATGTCTCAGATGTATGAAAGCAAAATACAACGTTTGCATTTCAGGAAGCTTGTTATTCTCCTGGGGTTTGTATTTTACACGACGTCACTTCAGAGACACTTTTACTTGTACGAAAGAAAGAGATCTGTTCTATGAATTTAAACAATTTTAACTCCCGTCGATCTATAAAGGTAAGTAAATAATGCTTTGTCAAGCGAAGGATTATTATTTAATTTAATGTACTTGACCAATGATGTAAATTAATATTCTCTCAAACTTTTTTCTGTTCTCAGCTTCTTCCCTACTGCCACATATAGTTTTCTTTAAAGCAATTTTCTTCATCTTTTTGATTTTAACTTTTTTATATAATTTAAATAGTTGAGCAATCTTTTTGTGATACAAAACCTGAAAATCTTGAAAGTGAAAGTATACGCATATGTAACAGGTTGCCATATACATATACTTTCCATACTGACGAATCATACTCTGAACAGTGTCAGACGAAAAAAGCTTTTAAGTGTCTTTTTAGCGCAATGGCGCTTCAAGGCGATTTTTGTAGTATAAGTATAAGTTTTGTTAGCAATAGTGGCTTTTTTATCATGTCTAATAGCCCTGTACGTATGTACTCAGCAGTTAACTCAACATAACTGCTTCATTATGATCAAGTTTCAACCGGATCTTCTTAATCGAAGAAGACCCAATTTTATTATGATGAAAGTACGTGGGCTCTCTTTTACCAATTGATGACCCTCTTATCTTCAATCAGTAATTATGGTTGCCACTTCAAACTGAAAGCAAAATCAAAAGCCCTAAAGGGCTGCTGTTGCTTTGATGATCAGGGAAAGTGTAGAATTTCAGTGTCATAAAGCTTAAACTTTATTAGAAAATAGTTTGACTTTACCAACAGAGTTTTCTTGTTACCAAGCATACACTAACTGACACACATTGATCGATTATCTGAAACTCGGATGGGTCACTATATTTATTTCATAGGTGAAAGGTGCAAAGAAATATGCACTGTCTTGCACAATAATCACCTCGACGAAAAGGAACTAAAATATATCGTCTAATTGGTAATTCATATTTAAAAGATGCCTCTTAATAGAACAGGAGTATAACAGAGCTGGTTTCAATCATAGATACCAAAGGCTCACTTGAAGGCGATTAAATTTCTTAAACTCGAAGAACCAGGTAGAAGTTTCCTCGGTCCATGTTACATTTATCGCAATGAAATAAACACGGAGACATTTAAGTAACGCCGCCTCTTAGTTTAAAAATGAAAAACTCCATACTTCGTCTCTCATCATTACAGTCATAGAAAATACAGGTTGGGCTGGCATCCAATCTTCCTGTTTTTTGATATTATCTACACGTTCAGCAAGTCTTACCCTCGATTCTGCAATTTTTCGCAATTTTTTTGATTTTGAACATTATTTGAGGTGTCGTATGGTAAACAAATGCACAACAGTTCAACACCTTTACATTTTGATTTAATACACAAAAATGTATAAGGTCAAGAGTTGACAACGTTACTTTCATTTTTGTCCTTTGATGCGTGTTGCATCACACCCCTCAATTTCGCATGGGTAGTCAACAGTGGTGATACACAATAAAACGATTAAAGCCATAACATTTTTTATTTATTGATGTTAACGGTGAAGGTCTAAACAAAATAACCTGCATCTCTTTTTGCGCCTGAGATATTTCATATAAATTGGAGTTTGGTTTGTCTTTAGCACTCCAGGTGTTAAAGGCACGCTTTTCGTGGTAATAGGTTTACTCCATAATTTCCAAAGGGGAAAAAGATGACTTGTCTGTAAGGAGTTTGCCTCTATTGAAATTGAATCTTGGCTTTGAGAGATCTTTACATGCATTTTATATGCTTATTAATAGTGTTGTACTAAATTCAAAAGCCTGTAATATCATAAAACCACTCGAAATTTGTCAATTGCCTATTCGTCATGTTTACGATATTGTTCTACTTTTAAGTAAAAGTACTGTTAAATTCAAACTTGGTAATTTTGTTAGTCTTGTAATAGGTCAATGGCTTTTCCTCATTCCTATACGTTAAAAGCACAATACAAATGAGATCAAACTATATAGAAACGGGGAGCAATAAGTGAGCGCAAACCTCCGCCAAGCTATAGGGTCACTCACCTTAGAAAACCTTGAAAAGGCCAGCCAGCCCTTTTCCCGTATACGTCAAGCATAAAGTATCTATTTCAATCATCAGGATAAATGCAACATCTTATTCAGAATCCTGGAATCATACCCTTGACACCAAGTTGAAATCTATGGCTTTAACAATCTTAAAGTTATTGAAGAAATTATTGTTTTCCTCTAATGGTGGCAAGCTTGATCTATTTTTGATCTGCTTCTGTGTGATTATAAAACCCTACTTGGAATACACAAGTCTCACCTTGGAGGCATGAAATCATACTAAAAGAATTATTTATAGCTCCTGAAATCTATAGAAAGTGTTCAGTAATGTAATTAGTCAACTTTTGCTGAGTACAGGTCCGTAACTATCGGAGATGGGTCAAATCCTATGTACTCAACAGAATATTCACTGTCTGGTTCTATGCAAAAGTGGCGATTGCTTGCTTCTATATCTATTGATAATGGCTCGGAAGCACAAAATGAATTTTACCTGCAAATCATATATTCTCAGACTCCAGAAAAGTCATGATATATAGTAGAGATCAAAGGCTGGTTTTGTTATAATTTTTGTTTTCTTTTGGTGTTATCTTTTGCTGTAGATGTAAGCTAAAACATGGGAAAATACTCTATCACACATTACAAACTAGTCCTTTACTAAGTTCCTGAACCCGGACAATGCGCTTGGTCATCACAAGAAGTAACGATTTGTTTATTGTGTTATGTGCAACTTTCTCTAAAAAGTTCATTAAATTTTGTTGGGAGCTTTTTAAGAAATACTACTAATGGATTAGCAAGCAGCCAGAGAAATCAACGTCATCGAAAATGTAACATTTGCCTTGGCGGACGCAATTAGTGGTACACCACTTCAACAGAGGGTCTCATGATGTCAATCTACCCTTGGAGACATGTCAACTTTTCTTTGACCCCAGACAAGGGACTGGTAGTGATAGTATGCGTTCTTGTCATATGTGGTTAAACGCGATGATTTTTTTTAATATATCGCCTTACATTGAATAGGATGATATACTACACATTGAAGGTGCAGCCTGTAACCAGAAACAGTAGCCATTGTAATCTCTATTTGGAGAAGTTAATCGCTTAATTGATATTTCCGTGCTCGATAGAAAAACTTGGACCTGATTTTAAACCTGAGCGTTTGGCAAAGGAATTTAATATATTGCTCTTGTTGTCCAACAGTTAATAATATCCGATTGAATTTGTTGGCAAATATGCATCCAGTTGTGCCTTTTCCCTCTTTAAAATTTAGCAAGGCAGACACAGATGATACACTCGACAGTGAAAAACAGTACTAAACGTGATAGCGAGGTTTAAAACTTTGTAAAATGGTCGTTGATTTAAACGGTAATGGTGTAAATCATATAACTATAGTCTGAAAGATCTTGAACAATCGCAGGAAGTCATATACCACTTACTCGAAACGATTATACATTCCGTCTGCAACAACTTTGATATTTGCAATCACAAGGAATAACGATATAGGTTGCTAGTATGACCTAGTACCTGAGTTCTGAAGCAGTGTATCAGGAATCTGAACTCGCTAAACAAGTCAAACTTGTTGATCAAAAGATTGTCGTCTTTAGTCGTCTACTTGTGTTATTTAGTCTCTGTAAATTCTCTTCCCAGTGGCAATAGCTGTTAATACTTACAAATTGTCAATGGCCATATATAAACTTTACAGATAGTAGGAGACATGATTCTGGTTTAGAAAGAACAGAAATAAAGGCGTACCGGTGATCGAAATAATTACACGAGTGGGGAATCAAATATTCCGTTCCTGTTGAGCTGTTCAGTTAAACCTGAAAGGTATCAAGCTTGATCTTAGAATACGCTGGTTTGAAGTTAAAATAAAACCTGCAGCATTTTCTAACAAGAAAACTGCCTCTCCATATGCCAAAAATTTCAATTTGGTAACTCAGGACCGCAATATTTTTTTCGTAATATAAAATGTGCCTTGAAAATTTGCGACATTGCGCTAAAATCATACTTGTCGCAAATTTTCAAAGCAATTTTCAAGTTTTGTACCACAAAAAGATTGTTCTAATATAAATTTCTAACAGCAAAGATCAAATCCCTCCTTTCATGACAATCTGGCGATTTTGTGTTGGGTAATGTATCATATTATAT
>JANTCA010002091.1:0-11576 GCA_024741275.1 Chironex yamaguchii | reverse complement strand
TACTACTACTACTACTGCTACTACTACTACTACTACTACTACTACTACTACTGCTACTACTACTACTACTACTACTATTACTTCTATTACAATTAGTGCTTCTTCTACTGTTGCTGGCGCACGTGTTTTAATTGAAGTTGTGTTATACGTTAAATGACAAACACTGGTATCTTTTCTTTGTATTCTTTTCATTTTTTGGGACTGATGGGACATATTCAGTCTTTCAGTTGTTTTCTGATTTTTCACAATCCCTCATTTGTATTTGAACGATTCAATTTTGATTGTGCTATAAGTCCCTTATACGTGGGAAGGTCTCGTGGGACTTCTGTGGGTAAAAGGTTCTCTAGTAGCGCTTCTTGCCTCGTTTTCATTAAGTTTTTCAGTGCGAAAGAGACATGGTTCATTGCTTTTGGGCATTTGATTGGACCATTAGGTGTGAAATTCAATTTGTATGGTGACAGTATCTGGACACTGTAGAGCATAGGCCTCACAATAACCCCATTTATGTTTTAGCAGTTAAACGAGAGAATGACAGAAGAATTTTAATTTGTCTGACGAGGTTTGGTTTACCTCTTATTGTTCAACCAAATCCCTCCAATCACTGTAAATTGCCTATCATTGAAGCTTTTGCCAAAATGGACCCTTTTAAGTATATGTTTTGTGGTACTAATTATTCTCCACAGATTTAAGTACCAGACCTTTTAAAAAATCACGTGCTGATTTGAGAAAAACAAATTCCAAAACGTCAACGTTATAATCCACAAAAACAATCCACAATTCCTAGACTAGTAAGGGTTTACTCTCCTTTCTATATTTATAGGGTAGGGGCTTTGTACGAGGATACAAGGAATAACTAAAATAGATAGGGAAAGGAAAGGGTTCTGTAATATTTCTGAGCCTGAAATCGATCCCACTTTGTAGCTGTTGCTACGTGGATTAACGAAATTTTAAATGGAATTATTTGGCTCCTATTTTTGTCGGGTCGTTTGTAAAACGATACTCCGTCAAACCCATTTTTATATCCTGGGTAGTATTTCTGTGGATCTCACGCCGTGTAAACGTGTCTCTAACCAATACGAACTGGCACCAGAAGCGTTCGACTTTATTGTTTAGAGGCTGTGGAATGAGCTGTGAAACTTGACCTACACCTCGAAGACATAAAAAGTCATGATCAAGTGATATCCAGAGGTACACCAAAAGGATAACACCTAGCCAATAAGGAACTTGGGAATCTAATAAGAATCCTACAAAGAGACTTACTATCAACAGACTGATGGTAACTCGTAGGAAAATGTTCAACAGAAGGTTAATTTTTTATTAGTCAAGAGCAACTTACAAGAACAAACGAGACAACTAAAATCATCATATGAGGGGTTAGTTGTAGGCTTAACGAAAAACTTTATCATAGTTGTGGACTGTAGATAATTCTGAGATGTGCCTCAAGTATCCCTCCGGAAATTGGGTAACATTATAATGTACAAAGAAATGCTTTGGTCTGTCGCTCATTCATTGCCATCTTTAAATTTTTTATCAGAGGCGTAGCAACTGATGCGTTGTGTTTCCATGTAGCGACAAAGGAAAAAGGGTTATCAGCCCTGTTAGAGCTGTTTGTTTGAGAGTAAGATGAAAAGAGATACAAATGAAGGATTCCTGTCTATTCGTTTTTGCATTTTTTGCTTCAATGTCGCTTAAGATATACACACACTTGGCTCTTTCTTGCACACTATTTTCAATGCGACGTCTTTAATGTACTGCGTTTTTAGATCAGGACTAGTAGGTCTGGGAACTTTTGCTTGCTAACAAAGCTGCTTGGCAGTTCCTTTTCTCCTGACAGCTCAAATCCTTATTACTTCGTGTCAGTTATAAAAACTCTAATTGGTTCTCTGTAAGCATTTATGCCCATCATATTTATGCCCAATATTATTATAGACATCATAACAGCTGTCGGGATGCAGTGTCCTGCCATCCCATCACCATCTTTAATTGTCCTGGATATTTTTCTAGCGACCTTAGCAACAGTAGAAGCAGAAGAAGACGTTTGTCTGCCTTGTGTAAACGATTTTGAGTCATTATAGGACTACACATTTTACGTCCATAATAATTGACTCCATAGCTGAGATATATAGGTAAGAAAAACATCAGTGCTTGGTCCAGCGTCTGATAAACATAGAGCCAGGAAAATAATAAGACACAGAAGTCTGAAAATAACATTATCTTTAAAATTCTACAGAGCTACTGGGAGTGAATCTGGACTCTGGAATATGTTCCGAATGCACATCTCCTCCATACCCTGATTGCAATTGATCGTCTTAAAAGTCTTCATTGATACGAATTCCTATTGGAGCTAATCTGGAAACAGTCGCCCCAGCTATTCCCTTCACTGATCTTGATATTGATGAAACTTAATGTTTTACGCAATGCCTTCAAATGAATAATTAAGTCACTGAAAGTAACTGGTCGCGAGTAACACTCGCATCAACCGGCATCGTCAAGCTCCCTTTTAAGTACGTCTTCACAACTTTCCCATTTTCCCATTACTCTCCTTGGACAATTCCTACTGTCCTTAACTTCATATTGATAATTTGGCACTTTTTTTGTACAAACAACATTATTATATCTGCGTGATCCCTATGAGAGCTCTCTTCCTCGGTCTCAGTTCTCTTTAAGACATTTATGAGGCACATCACCCATGTTATTACAATGTGTTTAGGCTGTGGCCGTTTTTACCTGGCCTCATTTTCAGTGGTAATGGAGAAAGGGTTCGTTGTTATCTCTCATAGTAAACTTGCTCGATAACCTTGTCAAAACTGATTTCAGAGTCCCTTCACTGTTTTGACGAACACATAACGAATGTCGTACATGATTCGTCATATCTTGTATAGTTTATTGACAATTGCAGCCTCAGAGCAATGACATACTTCAACAAAAATTCTTTTTAATTGGTCATTCGTATTTGCATAGTATGAAATTAGGCTGTCTGGCTGTGGTTGACGCAGATTAGATCATGCATTCATCATGTCTTGTACAATAACGCTAACTGACTTTGCAGGCCTATTACTTTTAGTTCGCAAATATATCGTGACTGATACATCACGTTTATTCCGTTTATCGTAAAATTTCTCTCTTATGACGAGAAGAATTCATGGTAATGCAACGGAGTATTATACTTAAGTTTGCAGCAATTAAAGCTACTGACGTCATAGATTAGAAAACATGAAAAGAAGATTAAGCTCGAGTGACGAAAGGTTACATAGTTTTCATACAAGTTGCTAAATGTTACTCTAAGTTTCAAAGCTGTGACATGGTCATGACATTATTGATCTACAGGTTTAAGAACTAACAATCGAACAAGTCAGTAATCGTAAATAGTCAAAGTACACCTTTAGAAGGGCCTTAGTGTGTGCCTACGCACTGTTTTGCTTTCGTCTTGTTCCAACAGTCGAAGTTATTCCATCCTGAATACAAACATCTTTTATACGTTTTGTGATCCTGGTGTTTTTCTTTGGTGGGCTGATGTAAATTTTGTTGTGCTCTGTTGTGTTAAACGTCATGTTCCTGGGGGTAATGGCTAATGTACATATTTGTAACTAAGCGCTTTATGGACGATCAATATGTTTTGACCAATCAGAAAGTGATTATTTTCAAGTATGCCATAATAACCCGTGCAACTTTATTTCTACAAAATCACTGCACCTCCATTACAAGAAAGACGCAGGTAATTTATTGCAACAATAATGTGTGAAATGGCTACCTTATGCATACCATTCTGTAACGTGATACTTTGGAGCAAGGCTATTTATGGAAATAGAACTTGGTAATACTCAGCTGATATAAAATAATATCCAATCACCCCCAACTTGCCCTTCCATGCAAATACAGCAATAAAGAAGTTTAACTTACCGTATAAATCATCAATTGCAAACCAGATCTTTAAGCAAACTGTACTTAATTACCTCTGCCAGCAGGTTATGTTTTTGTCAGGGTTTGACTGTTCGTCTATCTGTCTGTTCGTTAGCAAGGTAACTCCAAAACATATTGGATGGACTTTCACGAAATTTTCAGGAAGTGTGCGACGTCGGAAAAGGAACAACTGACGATCCAAATAAAATCCTGGATTCCGGATCACTTTTTCGATAATGAAACCTTCATAGCGCTGGTGAAGGATAACCTAGTTACCATATTTGGTAAGAATATCTTCATGAAAGTGACTAGGAAGGAAATCACCGTAGGGGAAAACCCTGCTGTATGAACAACAATACTGGCTTGGTAGTGGTTTGCACTCTGGGAGTTCTTCTAGCAGAAGAATGTGTGTGTTTCAAACAGTAACCTGTCAGGAACATGTCAGAAAGTCGATGAAAACCAAAGCAAAAGGACTAATAAAATATCTAAGAACGTCACCAAATCAGACTAGTTTCGTACCGAGAGGATGGTGTATAACAAATGAAATACAAAAATCCCAATTTGGTGGGGATGAAATCTACTGGAAAATTGTGGACGTGCAAACAATTATTTATCTCACAACAATCCACCAAATGCGCCTCTTTATCGTAAATTCAAACTTGACCAATCGAAATACTTGATAGAAAGCATTTTACGATTTCTATTTCCTCTTGATCACTATCCCAGCTTTTTGCAACCTCTTTCAATAATCTCTGAAGGTTTGACAGTAGCCCAAATACCTTATTTGTGAAACTGCAGCAAAATATTGGGCGTCGAAAGCCTTTCACAAATTATTGCTTGCTAGGACTATGATAGCAAAGGGGAAAATGCTAGTTCCACAGTGTTTTGGTGATGTTTCCGTAGACGATAACATTGAAATTCGAAGTTGTAACCAGCTGTAGGAAAGACAAATGTCTTATTAAGTATTACATAGATATGCCTAAGCCCAGAGGTTTGCAATCAGTCCTATCAGAAAGAAAGGGCGTCATTTAAATTTTCCATTAAAATGAGCAATCGAATAAGCTGCAAAGCTGCACATAAATGAATATGATCCTGACCATCAAAACCGAAAATAGCACACAAACAGCCAAAAATTCAACCTAGAATATCAAAGAATAGATTTCAAATCCTTCCAGGAAAAGGGCGTTTTAAGTCGAAATGAAAGCATTCTGCAGTATATTTGTTCTACTGTTTTACTCCGGATAGTATGGTGGACTTATCAAGAAAGAAGGCTTGTGTTGGGAGAAAACTTGCCTAAGTTTTAAAAACTTTAACATCAGGAGTGAAGCAGGAGGGATGCAAAGGGTTCTGAGGAAAGATTCAACAACCACAACAACAAAAAGTTAGAAAGCATTACTACTTGTTCAAAATACTTTTCTAGAGAAATGATCCTAACCGTTTGGTGCTTGTATGGTCTTTTATTAACATGGCCACTTTTGTAAAGCATGTTTGATAACAGAAATTATAATAAATTTCGACATGAGTTGATACTACCATTTTACAGAATCATTCAATTGACATTAGCTGCATCCTAAATCCGTTCTTGCAAATACTTTTACAACTGCATGGTTTCGTAGAAATCCACGTTTTAATGCTTCAGGGTTATCTAATATTTCAGTAAAGATGATACTATTTGTGGAATAGGCCATGTCATCAATCACAATAAAACACATACCAATGTTAAAGGTTAGGGATTCCTTTAAAATATGCTACGCCACAAAGAAGGGGCGAGAAGAACATAAATAGGAATGGGATAAACGAAACCAAGGATTATTTTCCAGTAGGCCTTAAGGATAGAATAACGGGATTGCGTAACTGATTGGGCTATTCTTCTTATTCAACATGTACTGCAATTCAAGCATCATGGAGCCATTTATTTATAAGATGTTGGTAGCTAGCCATTGTAGAAACTAAATGTCCACTGCCAAATAAGAAACTGAGAGACATTGAAAGAAAGATGGTGATTACTTGCAAATTTGCTTCACTTTTAGCAATGAGAAATCAAGCGAGTCAGAAACTTAGAAATCAAGGTTTTTGTATCATTTGTCAACGTCGTTTTTTATTAGCCTCCCTCTGCATAGGAGAATTGATTAAAACTGAATACAAAAGACCAGCCAGGTTGGAAGAAATAAATAAGATTTACTCCTTTTTAAAGGTTTACGTCAAGTCCTCAAGTGTGCTAATACACCCATGTTTTGACTTTGCATCATATTTGAAGTTACCAACGTCTAAGACCGAGGACTATTCGGATTCGTGAGGGTTACCAGGAGATCATAACTGACAAGTTTTAACTGAATAATTGGCAACATAAACAATATCAACATCAAAGAAAAAGGACCGAGTCATTCTCAAACAGTCATCGGAGAATGGAAAAATAATTCATCTTAAAAACGTCTTTAGTTCACAGAAAACACCCAAGACCACGATCACAGACGAATCTTCGAGAAATGGCTAACATTCACCTGTTTTCCTTCTTTCTGCTCTTAATCTATTCACTCATAAAAGACGACGTGTAAGCCAACTTCATGGTGCGAAGTCGCTTTTCGTCTCCTTATCGATGTTATTTAACCTTCAATCTGACCTATTGTCCCTTAAAACATGATTTTACATACGACTGACCAGTGAAGGTTGACTTGAACCGGGAACTTTTTGTTAAATAATCAGGTTCTCTAACAGCTATACTAGTGCTCCGTTGGGATCCCTTCACGCTCATGGACGAAGCAGATTGCTTCTCTCCCTAGTGTCCACTCCCATGCCTTTCGTTTCTTAGTAAAAAATGCGCTTAAACAAATCCCTTTTATCTCACAGACATTCACAATTGCAATACCTATATTACTCTGTGTTGTATTTTTGATAATGCCTTTGGTCTACATTTCAACTAGTTATCTTAAACACTCTTCTAGTCTCAGTTCAAACTGCATGTAAGCACGTGTGTGTTACCTTTCTTTCATTCTGTCACACAAGACAACAACCCACACTCTACATACAAAACCTGCCGCACGACTAATTCGCGAATGGACAGCTTTCCTGTCAAAATGTGCAAGCAATGTGTGGATATTAGACCTAAAACAATAACTTAATGACAACGCCTCTTTGGTGATGTTATAGATACTTGTTCATTTGTAGAGAAATAGTACACTCAAACCTCATCTACACGAGCAACATTTCTTTGACAAGTCTCCTTTCACAAGTATACTTGCTGACTTGTATTCTTTGACAAGTTTAGGCTGTTGAACCAGTGGAACCTATGCATTAGCCTCGATTTGACTTATTCCTCCAGCAACATGTTTTCGTTTTCGTGCGAAAGTTTTAAAACATTAATATAATTACGTGGGGATTTGGGACCAGTAAAAAAAGTCAACTGCATTTGACAAGTCATGGACGCGAGCAAGTTTGCAAATTGACAATTTTGTACTTAACAAGTGCAGGTATGGCGTGTCATGTTTCCCTAACTTGACCCGATCTACACGAGCAAATAAAACTAGTCAAAGAAGACTTGCTACAGAAAAATTTCTTGTTGAGATGAGGCTTAAGGCTCTAGTTGTGATATTTGCTTCACTCTAGCAATTGCTCGCAATGGATGCTGTTATGATAAAACAAGCACTTTGACACGTTCATTTGTCATGGGGCATAGGGCACACAAGTCACACAGATGTTGGTCAATGTTGCTGTAAACTACGGTCTTCAACACAATCGATAATCATGTACCAAATTGTAAACAAGAAAGAGAAGCTGACAGGTTTTTAAAAATGTCTGTACTCGTCTTGTGTTGGAGGCTATGAAATATTAGATATCCCGGATTGGATTGTCCTAAAATACAACAAACATCGTCTGTATTGATTGGATCCAAAATAGTCTAACGAAATTAGTTCCATTATGAAAGACTGAGAATAAACTTAAAATCGTTACGGCTTAAAGCACAAGTCAAAATTGTTGTCACAATCAGTATTAGTTTTATTTGAGCCTTGGGACCGTTATGATCATAACCAATTACATGTTTCCTCAACTCCAACAATAGAAGTAAGTGTCGTTATAAATTGTATTATGTGTCTATTATCAACAGACTACTGGTGTAAATGCTCTTTATTATAAACACGATTTGTACAATGAAGACCAACATGCCATCTACTCAAATCATAAATATGAGTTGATTGTATGATCAACTATAAATGGTTCCGTTTGTATGAGATTTGCAACGCTACTTGCGCGCGTCGAAGAGGCGAGTAATTGATAGCCGTTTCTTTCGCATGATAGAGACCTTGCAAGTCGAAAATTCGTGAATGGTTTGTTTTCTTTTTAAAAGGGCAGCAAAGTTACAAGTTTTAAATTTTTACTTGTTATATATCAGCCTAACGGTACTACGTTTTTGTGATAACCTTACAGCGCACTCTGCTGCGTCTAATTTTAAACTTGTGAGCTCCGAGAGGTTCTACTGAGGTTCACGAATATGTTTCGAAATGTGCAACTAAGAAACATGCTTCATTACACTTGATCCCGTATTCCTGGGTATTTTTCGGCAAAAATTATGATAACAAATAACTGGTGTGGTCATCGTTGAAAATAAACAAGTATTTTGTGCCTATGAAATATATCGTTATATTTTACCACCCTTTTCAGAAAGAATATGACCTGTTGGAGAATGAGTCAATATGTTCTGAAAATGAGAAACGAGGTATTATTCATGCGACAGGTTGTTGCTGGTTGAAAGTTCGCGGTTGGATTCTTCTCTTTCTCTTTCAAACATGTGACCTCTTGCACTTTTGGATTCAATGCTGTCCTTAAAAGGGGAAAAGTCCTGATATGACAATTCATAACTTAATGCTTATCATATTATTCACATTTTCTCTTTAGACGTGTTTTCCGTTAAATTTTGACCTTTCCTGTCAGTTTCTCACAGGAGTCCTGACTTTCGACCCTTTTCGACTGAGTAGTACTAAGTATATGTTCTATGTGAGCACCTTGCCGAGTCATTCAGAGCAAAGCCCACGTGAACAAATATCGGCAATAGGGAGCATCAAATTAGGGCATACTTCGCTCCACCCAGGGTAATTATGATACATGTAACTTTTGCCTTGTAAAAGCAAAAATGCTTTCAAAAAAAGCACAAGTTTCCGAAAGAAGAGATTGCTTACACAACAAATAAAGCAATGGTGTCAACTGGCCTCTATGTCGAATAGACTAGAACAAGACAACATGAAAATATATTTCGAACTTTTCTACTTTGAAAAGCATGACCTGTTGGGAAAGAAAATGAGAGTTGTCAGATATTGATGATGGTATAATGGAAGATCAAATATGCTGAACAGTAAACAAACAAGCCCTCACAGAAGTGCCTGATAAACACGGGCTCCCTTCTCACTAATTCCGTATGCACGACTTGCTCACGACAGCTTCGAGGCTTGATCACGTTCGCACATGCGGTCACGATCGAGACGGGGGTAACATATGAAAAAAGCGCGGGTCGCAACGGTCAAGGCACCGTTTTAGGACCGAAGTGAAAAATCCCCGTAGAAGCCGAGAAGCAGTTCACACGAAAATCCAAAATTCAAGGTAGCACCTGGTTGCAGGAAGACATCGCATACATTCCGGGCATCTGTTTAGGAGATGCGTGAAGACCAATAAATCATTTACAAAATTACAAGTAAATGGTCACCCCTTGTGACGTGTGAAATACTTAGCCGTTCAACGGAGCTGATACCAAATGACTCAAGTCACTACTTACTCTCAAACTAAGTGACAGACGAACAATCAAGTCACCCATAGAAAAGAGTGGCGTCTTACAACATGTGAAATAAGTTACCTTTCAACGATGAGTTACCAACCGACACGAGTTACAAGTAGAAGGCAATGTCTTAAAACGTTCAAATTACGTGAGTCATGAACAGAGAAGTCACTAAAAGAAAGAGAAGTGTCTTGCAATATGTGAAATAAATTACTTTTCAACGACGAGTTACCAACCGACACGAGTTACAAGTAGAAGGCAATGTCTTGAAACGTTCAAATTACGTGAGTCATGAACAGAGAAGTCACTGAAAGAAAGAGAAGTGTCTTGCAACATATGAAATAAGCTACCTTTCAACGATGAGTTACCAACCGACACGAGTTACAAGTAGAAGGCAATGTCTTGAAACGTTCAAATTACGTGAGTCATGAACAGAGAAGTCACTGAAAGAAAGAGAAGTGTCTTGCAACATATGAAATAAGCTACCTTTCAACGATGAGTTACCAACCGGCACGAGTTACAAGTAGAAGGCAATGTCTTGAAACTTTCAAAATACGCGAGTCATGAACAGAGAAGTTACTGAAAGAAAGAGAAGTGTCTTGCAACATGTGAAATAAGTTACCTTTCAACGAAGAGTTACCAACCGCCACGAGTTACAAGCAGAAAGCGATGTCTTGTAACTTTCAAAATACGTGACTAACGAACAGATGTCACTGAAAGAAAGAGAAGTGTCTTGCGACATGAGAAATAAGTTTCCGTTCAACGAAGAGTTATCAAACGGCACGAGTTACAAGTAGAAGGCAATGTCTTGTAACTTTCAAAATACGTGACTCATGAACAGAGAAGTCACTGAAAGAAAGAGAAGTGTCTTGCGACATGAGAAACAAGTTACCTTTCAACGATGAGTTACCGAATGACACGAGTCACAAGTAAAAAGCAATGCCTTGGAACTCTCAAAATACGTAACCGGAAGTCACTGGAAGAGTTCCAAGTAAAAAGTAAAGTGTAACTCCTTGTGACGGTTGAAATAAGTAATCGTGCAATGGAGAAGTTACCAAATGACACGAGCCACAAGTAGAAAGCAAATATAAGAAGACGTTTACATTTCGATCATCACAGCCAGGATTTAACGCACAATTACCACAATCAGGGGGTCGGGGTCTTCACATGTTTGAAGAATTGCTGTGCATTTTGTTTTCCTTGGTAGCTAACAGCCACAAGCTGAGGGTTTCAGAGGGCAAATTCCATCAATTAATGGCTATGCGTTCAAACCACTGCAGATTTTTGACCAAAATTTGGGAATAAACTATATGTCAGAACCAACTGCGTTCCCAGCTTCCCATACGCTTATGAAAATTGTAAATACCTGGTGCACAAGTATCTGGCGCGAAGAGCCGGCAGAGATATTTCTTGTAGTGCCAGTGCTACTGGGGTAGCTTGGGGTGGCAATATGTACTTTCTGATAACTCTGTTCGCTATTCGACACTATCAGTATCAATGTATTCGCAACTGACAAAAGCACTAATTACATCAGCTGCCCTTAGACTGGTTTCCATTGCATACACCCCCAAGGTGCCCTCATTACGTTTTCTCCCCCCCCCCCTCACATTTCAGCATTTTTCAAACAACATACATAAGGAGTAGAACAATATAGCAGACCAAATTTTGCATGGCTTACTTGAAATGATCATTACATAACGGTTTAACCGTAAATCATCGTAAACTTCACTTTTGTGTCATACACAAAAATCGTCCGTAACACCATGACTAGTGGTGTAAAATTTACAACCCATGCCATACACAGTTTCATATCACCCGTTAATTTTCTGGTGCAGAGGTTAAGTTGAAATTGGGGTCATTTGATGTACAACAACACAGAATTCTCCTTTGCCTTATGCCAAAATTTGCCTTTTAC
>JANTCA010002090.1:0-11577 GCA_024741275.1 Chironex yamaguchii | reverse complement strand
TCAAAGACCTCCATGTAGAAGTAGACAGTAAGGCAAGGGACACTTTTAAAGAGTTCCACATAGAAGTAGACAGGGTGGCAAGGGACAATGTTAAGGACTTCCATACAGAAGTAGACAGGGTGGCAAGGGATACTGTTAAAGAGTTCCACATAGACGTAGACAGGGTGGCAAGGTACGCTGCTAAAGAGTTCCATGTAGAAGTAGACAGTATGGCAAGGGACACTGTTTAAGAGTTCTATATAGATGTAGACAGGGTGACAAGGGACACTGTTAAACAAATCCATATAGAAGTACACAGGTTGGCCGGGGACACTGTTAAAGATTTCCATATTGAAGTAGACAGTGTGGCAAGGTACACTGTTAAAGAGTTCCATGTAGAAGTAGACAGGGTGGCAAGGACAATGTTAAAGAGTTCTATATAGATGTAGACAGGGTGACAAGGGACACTGTTAAAGAGTTCTATATAGAAGTAGACAGGGTGACAAGGGACACTCTTAGACAAATCCATATAGAAGTACACAGGTTGGGCGGGGACACTGTTAAAGATTTCCACATAGAAGTAGACAGGGTGGCAAGGTACGCTGTTAAAGAGTTCCATGTAGAAGTAGACAGGGTGACAAGGGACACTGTTAAAGAGTTCTATATAGATGTAGACAGGGTGACAAGGGACACTGTTAAACAAATCCATATAGAAGTACACAGGTTGGCCGGGGACACTGTTAAAGATTTCCCTATTGAAGTAGACAGTGTGGCAAGGGATTGTGTTAAAGATTTCCACATAGAAGTAGACAGGGTGGCAAGGTACGCTGTTAAAGAGTTCCATGTAGAAGTAGACAGGGTGACAAGGGACACTGTTAAACAAATCCATATAGAAGTACACAGGTTGGCTGGGGGCACTGTTAAAGATTTCCATATTGAAGTATACAGGGTGGCAAGGGACACTGTTAAAGAGTTCTATATAGATGTAGACAGGGTGACAAGGGACACTGTTAAACAAATCCATACAGAAGTACACAGGTTGGCCGGGGTTACTGTTAAAGATTTCCATATTGAAGTAGACAGTGTGGCAAGGGATAGTGTTAAAGAGTTCCACATAGAAGTAGACAGGGTGTCAAGGGACACTGTTAAAGGGGACGTTATTAGGATCCATTTATCGCCGACTCGTTTATCGTCTTCCAACAGGCGTCAGATTTGGAGTCGTGAGATCAGGGTTCGACTATTTCGTGGTCATGATCATTACTCTTCAAAAGACATGATTGCGTTCAACAGCTTTAGGGAGACCAGAAATGCTCAATGAAAACTCACGCATCTGATCACTTGAATAATAGTCGAGTTGGGAACATAAAGAGGAACTTCTAAATCGTTTGGAAATAAGTTGATTCATTGCATTGAAATCTTGTGTTTTACTGCAACATGTGGCAAGTTGTTATCTTTGATTAGGGCGACCTTTGGTTAAACTGTTACAAAAGAGTACAGATCTCCTCGTCACATTTATGGTAGAGGTCAATCATGTGAGGATATGCATCCCAGTCCGACGCAAGAGTCGATTTAACTGTTATTCTAGACTTCAAGCCGTCGAGTAACTCGTGAAACTGATCATTAGCGACAAATTGATCCTTTTAAGATTATATTTATTATATTTATCAATCATCCCCGGTCACTGCCCTTCACATAAGTCATCCGCTGAGCTTAAAGAGACCCAGGAAAGTGGTCCACAAAGACACAAGCATACTTTCTCAAAGTCCAGATTTCCATTCCACCTTTGAAGCATAATTGAGATCATAGCTTGTCATAGCTTTGTAAAATCGAGCAAAGTTCTTCTCAGACACTGCAGAACGGGCATGCGTCCTACCAGAAATGAAGGGAATTCAAACTCTACAAGGCAGTAGGTAAAGACTCTTTCAAGTGACTAAGCCATTTTCAATGACAGATTTACATTAAAGATATTTAGTTTCATATTGACATCTAACATAGGAATTTAGCACTGTAATAATTATGAACAGTTATATTTCTACGGCTTCAAAGATCATTCTCCAAGCTCTCATGCTGGTTGTTGAAAAGTAAAAAGAACACAGGTTGCTGGTAGACTGTAACTATCTGCACAAACATTGAACTTTATATTTGCGATTTTCTATAGTTAGTAACCAACCGAGATATTTCGTTAGAGTAAACAGGAGTAATGTACATAAGGGGTTGTGCAAGAATATCATTGATAACACCGAATGCAACCTTCTTATCATTCCTATTGAATGCAATGCTGTTTGTTATGAATAAGCGCTCTTGTAATAACAAAAGGCTATGCTGAGACGATAGTGAATGTTTTGTAAAAGATGGTAGGACCACGTGAAATTGAAAACCATAATTAGGAAACTTTTGAGTTCCTTTTCTCTCTCTCGTTGGAATGTGTTTAAGATAGTCCATGTCACTTTTTTCCTTCTCTTATGGTTGATTTTATCTTCCAAGAAAATGGTATGCATTAACATCTTAAATAATTCTAATTACATTTGATCCATTTTAAAGTAAACATACATGAAAACTTTTTGGAGAAGAGTTGTTATTCGAAACGTTTCTGTCTTTAGATTATTATATACACAATGAGCATGGATGGTTAAACTCTTGACGTATATATATTATTTGCGTGTTTTTATATAGTTTACTAACAATTTAAATATTGCTCTATTAAATAATGAGAACTTTCATTTAACGTTTCGAGTCTTTTTTTGAAGTTCCGACGAAGATTTTTAGAAAAGACATTAATGAAAGTTTTGCTTATTAAATAAAGTAGTATGTACATTTAACTCGTATGTTTTATATTGTCATAGGATTTTTCAAGCCTCAAATTAACACTATTCCAAGTATAAAGTCCATTTCTCCGTAAGTATTTATTGCATAAATGTCTAGAAAAAGATGGTGAAGCCTTCGAATCATTGACGACAAAACAATGCATAATTGGTAAAACATACACCCCAGTCTTGCCCCACCCCTTTGCTCAATATGGATCAGGAGTTTGTGTTAGTGTCAGTGTAAAAATGAAAAATAAATACAAACCTGAGTGGAATCTGTCGAGTAAAAAAAGAAGATGCCATCGTATGATTAGACAAAAAGAAGCTAAATGCAGACATGCATCATGACACAACGTGATGAAAGGTGATGCTACACTGGCTAATCTAGCCTGGCTAGTCTTGCTGAATATGGTCAATTACGAATACAACATAAAAAATTAGCAAGTCAATAAATAAAGAAGTAAATGAGCAACAAAAGAGATAAAAAGGTACGTACCATCCTAATTCATCTTTAAGGAGTCTTCGTCTCCCATTCCTGCATTCCATGAGTTCTTTTCCTTCATCTCCCATTCCTGCATTCCATGAGTTCTGTTCCTTCATCTCCCATTCCTGTATTGCATGTGTTCTGTCTCTTCATCTCTGGCTTAACCAGGCAGCTGCCTCCCCATTGCTGGGTCTCTTTACATTACATAACACCATTTACACAGCCACACACAAAAACATACATTGTCTACATATGTAAAAAGGGTGTGTTAATAGATGTTAGTATCTAAAAACCTCCTGATCCATATTGGAACAAATAATCCCAGATGTCTATCCCAAGATCAATTAACTAAACAGACAATTTGACCAAAGCAGAGTACCGGCAGAACAATGCAAAAAATCGCAAAAACCCCTTCTAGACAACATAATATTTTGAAAAGCAACAAACGTCAAAAGCAAGCAGCGGGAAAATATCAACATCGCTATAACCTTGTTCATTATTTTCTGACAATGAAGTTGCGAGGAATTATTTTGCATGTTAAAAAAGCCAAGAACACATTGATTTATTATAAATTTTTATGTGACTGTTGAACTGTCAGGTGTAGCAAATTGACATCATTTCATTTTGTCTCTACCAATATTTTTGTTCACTTGGTCGTGTCCCTGTTAATTTCCAATCTTGACTTCATAAGTCAACAAAAATTGTAAAACATTTTAGTGGAGTATTCCTTTTTCATCCTTACAAACGCATAGCCTTGGCATATGAAATGTACTTCAAAAATTTGGGAATTTGGAAGATTTGTTTCCCCAAAACCAACTTTTAGCCACATTAAGTCTCTAACGATCTTTTGGTGCACTTGACCAAGTATTTGTTAATTTTGCATGTTTACTGCATTGGTCAAAAGTGCCAAGATTTTAAGACGAAAATGAAAGTACATAAGAAAATGGAAATTTGGCATAGGCTTGGTATAGAAATGTATGTCAAACATTCGCAAATAAATCATTTTCATCTCCAAAAGGGTAAAAAGTTACAACTTTTGAATGCTGTTGTTATCAACTGGTGCAAAACACCATTTCACTTTTACACTTTCAATTTGTCCATCATGTCAAATCTGCAACATTGTAAACTCTGCTCCCATACACTCTAATTCACGGCAAGACAACATTTAGATCTTCAAATATTAAACAGTAGCTCTTAAATTGCAATTATAAGCAAAACGGGCTTAAGCGCTGGCAGTGATTATTACACAAGTTCTGTCAAGACTGTGCCTTGGTCATGTGAATGGTGTACAGATGAAACCAGCTTGATCTCATACCTAAACACCGGATGCCATCTCCACTATAGCCTCGTTTACAAGAGCAAGTGTATGATCCATCCAGGTTGATGCACTGTGCATCCTTGTGACAAATATGAATACCAGTTGCACACTCGTCTAAATCTGCAAATCATAGAAAAACAAAGAAAAAATGTACAGCTGTAACTGCTAGAATCAAAATATACACAGCTTTGTGGTGAGAGATGACAGGCGAAAAATGAAAGGGGAAAAATCAAGATCAAAGGTGAAAGATCAGAGGTGAAAAATAAAAGGGGAAGATCAAAGGTGAAAGATCAAGGGGAGATATCAAACATGGAGATAAAGGTGACAAATCAAAAGCACAGTATTTGAAGGTGAATTATTGAAGGTCAAAGGTCGAAGTTTTGAGATCAAAGGCTAAAGGTCAAAGATAAAAGATCAGATTGCTATGTCAATATCTCTTAGCATTCACTGAGTAGGTAGGAGATTGCAGACATGTCTTAAAACTCGAATTAAATAAATCCTGTCCATCATATCTAAATTACGATTTCATCATTTCTCGCAATTATAGCAACATCTAGTTGATTAATGTACATGCAATCAATTGTGAACTAAGCTCCACCCAGGAATTTCTCACGCTTGGCTTACAGATATCAAAAATACTTTAATTGTACTTTGACACACAATGGCATACAACATATTATATCTCATTGTTATCACTTCAAAGGGTTTGAAAAATAACCAATCTACACATTACCTCCCGCAAAACTTTTAAGTGTTTACTAAATATCCGTTGGATGCTGGTATGACTGTCAGTGATGCAGAAATGTGTAGTCACGGTATTGGGTGATGCTCTCATTAACTAATTGGCCTGGAAGTATGTGGAAAACTTCCAGATGACAACGCATGTGTGGTAGCTTATAGGTAGGTTGCTGACTTACTGCCATTGGTATAAACAATGTGCAAAATAGTTTAACAAGATATGTTTGAAATTCAGGATCTAGCCCACAGAAGGGACAAAGGTCAATTTTTACTCTGCATATGTGTTCTGAAAATGTGAACCTCAAATAAATCTTTTTCGAACTTCTAATGAGCCTTTTGCACAAGAACAATCTTCCTTAGCTTGAACTGCCATTGTCTCTCCTCGCAGACACTTAGTGAAAGAAATTATTACGTCTCATAAAATCAAAAGTAGAAAGATAAAAAAGAACCTATTTAATCTTAATACTTACCAGTACATACAATACCATTGCCAGTATACACAGGTATACACTGACAGATAAAAGAGCCATTTGTATTTGTACATGTTGCATTTTGATGACAGTTATTTCTTAGACTAGGAATATTTGTAGTACACTCGTCTACATCTGTCAAAAGAAAAAAAACCATTGTACTTACTCATGGAAAACAGATAAAATTATGCTACGAAAGGGTTTCACCTTAAAAAAGTGTTTTTGACCAACATAACCCTTGGGAATAAAAACAATAAAGAAAGAAAAAGGAGTATCTGCTAGTTTAACAAAGTACAGTGTTGTTTACAATATCATAAAAAATTGAAAGAAATAGTAGACCACACACTCAGAAAACTAAAAGTGACAAAAAACTAACAAACAATGCAAAAAGACATGTCTGATGTGTCTTTATGTAGACTAACTCCTCAAATTTTACAGCATATAGTTTATACCTGTTCTGTACATTTATCTAAGACCTATACAACTAGTGTCACATCTATGTTCTTAATATAATTGCTAATTTTATTCACTCTTCAAATCAAAGTGTTTCCATCTTCTGTGACATGGACGGTTTTCAATCTTAAACATTGATATCTCATCATGACTTATGGCTGGAGAGGAAAGGCCTTTAGGAGTTATGAAATCAACGGTTGGCTTCAAAACCAATGTAACAGCTGCCTTTGAAATTTAATTACATATCAAGGAAATACTCAAAGCATGTCAAGACTTGAAAAATGATTACCAAATCAATTTTAGCAATCTTAGTATGCATGGAATTGGAGGCATTTGTAGCAAAAGTAAAAAGCTATGTTAATGCCAATTATTTGATAAGGAAACTTCTACTATATATTCTACAGACGTGATAAGGAATTGACTGACCTGAACTTGTAAGTTGGTAATTATTGTGATGTAAGTCTGAGTAATGTCATATATACATAAAATATGCTAATTGTGAGAATACTTGTTTGCATTTGAGATAACAGAAGAAAATATATTGAATGCTTCAAAAATTATTAGTGTCATTACTATTATAATCATTATTCTTATAATTCATTTGATTTATATAGCACTGCAACAATAGCTTAAAATTAATTAAGGTTAATCTTAAAAATATGAAGTGTTTATTAGAGAGCCATCATCTGCATGAATCAAGTGGCCAGGTAACATTATTGTTCAAGCTTTTCCCAGATTTTCTCTTCTTATCAAGCTCTGATCATTCTTCAAGAGCTGTCCTTGGCCTGTTCATTGCCATTTGTTCAAGATGCATTCTGAGTTTCTTGGTAACGATAGGAGCATAAGAAAATACCACAATAGTAAGAATCAAATGTTCAGTGCTCAAAATTTGAGCTGCATTTTGCATTGGATGTCGTGTGATGCACAAGAGTAACTGTTGACATCACATGATGCTTCCAGTCTCAAGTATAAAAATGAAAAAATGAAATGAAGTCGGACAATGATGAAAAATGTAAAACTGACCTGTGCATTTTAACCCATTTCCAACATATCCAGGTTTACAGGCACAATAGAATTCATCACGAGTATCAAAACAATTAGCATCCTTATGACAATTATGAAGTCCTTGAGAGCATTCATCAAAATCTGCAGAAAGACAAACAAAGAACAAAAGATGAAATCAAAGAACAGCTCATCAACATCATTAGCACTATCATTACCACCAACATCATCAACATAATTATTATTATCGTTATAGTCATCTACGATTATTAACATCACTATTATCAACAGCTTAATCATTAATTATCATAATCCTAAAAACTACAATCATGATCAAGCAATCAAACATCACAAATTTTATCTCAAATCAATCCCTTAATTACCATAATTATCATTATCATCAATCTTACTATCATATTAATCAATATCATCAGCATTTTCCTTATTATCTTTTTTATCACCATCTTCATTCTCACTATCGTCATTGTTATCATTCCCGATGCTACATCATAACTATCATCACTAATCATTATAACCACTAATCATCATCATTGTCATCATCATTATTTTATCACATCATTATCAATCACCATCAATCATCATCAATATCTTCATTACTATCATTATCATGATCATCATCATTACACTTATATCAAACACATCATCAATCCTCATTAATACCTTCACCATAATCACTAGTATGACTATCATCATCAATCATCATCATCATCATAATCATCAATCATCAATATCATTATCATAATCATCATATCATCACTATTCTTATTATCACAGTCACCTTCATTATAATCATCATTATCACCATCATAATTATCATCATTATCACCATCATAATTATCATCAATCATCATTTTCATCATCATCCTTGTCATCATCACCATCAATCATCATCATCATCATCATCACGATCATCAATCATCATCATAATCATCAATCATCAACATCAACAACATGATCAATCATCATCATCAATCATCATCATCAATCATCACCATCAATTATCATCATCATCATCCTTGTCATCATCACCATCAATCATCAACATTAACAACAACATGATCAATCATCATCATCATCAACAACAATCATCGTCATCATCATCATTATCAACAACAATCATCAACAACAATATGATCAATCATCATCATCATCATCATCATCATCAACAACAATCATCAACAACAACATGATCAATCATCATCACCACCTCCATCATCATCATCATCATCATCAATCATCATTATCAACAACATGATCAATCATCATCATCATCATCATCATCAACAATCATCATCATCATAGCCGCCAGCTATGATGCCAGCATTTTACCAGCATTTTACCACCAGCAATAGCAAAATTATCATCATCTATCATTACGTTTTTACCATATTTAACGTCGCGCAAGTAAGCTCCACTCGTTTTTAATCTCATCCTGGCTCTCTTCTCTTACTCTGGCTCTCTTTCCTTCCTCTGGCTCTCTTCTCTTACTCTGGCTCTCTTTCCCTTCTCTTGCTCTCTTTCCTTCCTTGCCATTTCCTCGAGTTTTCAGTTTTTTCCTGTTCGTCGTCTTCAGGTGATGTGTCTTACTGTACGATTGCTAATCCAACTTTGAAACAACATCACTGAGTTACTTGCCCTCAACACAACAACTTATTCATCAGCAGAGTCAATCAAAAGAGTAAACATGAAGTTTTAACATTTAACGGCTAGATCTTCCAACACTTACGTCTATACCATGTGCATTGGAAGCCATTTCCAGTGTAGCTGTGTTTGCATTTGCAGACGAACGAACCATGAGTGTTAGTACAAGTTGCATTGCTGTGACACGCTTTGGGATTACTGCATTCATCGTAATCTGACAAGGAAATATAAGCATGGTTAATGATACAAACACGATATCAGAAACCTAATTTGTTTTTGACCGCGGTTATAGCTGGTAAACCATCGCGGTTTGAATCGGAATGAATGATGACCGTTGACAGCCAACTTCGACACCCCAGGAATTTTGAAAAGTGGTAACCAATAGCGTTACCATGACAACGTTAATTTTGGCTGTGATATTAAATTTGAGAAATTTTATGATTGAAGTACATTTAGTTTTCCAAAGATTTAGACAATAATTGTGACATATGGGCACTGCACTTGTAAAAAAAATTCCTCTCAAGTAAGATGAATGTCGGGGAGGCTATTTTTTTCGACTAAGAGTAAAGAGATGTCTCATTTTGGTAGCTATCTATTTCCTATTTTGAAAGAAGACAGGTATCTATCTCAAGAATTGCTCAATATTGATCGTCTCTGAAGGCTATAAAATGTATTGAAACAATTAATGTTTAAAATTTCATTCTCAGATATTTTTGCATAGCAACAATTAGGGGGCCATGCCCCCGTCGACGTAGCCCCTGGACAGTAGTTATCGATTTTCTTGAAGGATCCAAGTGGGTGACCATCCCAGTTAAGAAAAACAGGTGGTTATCAATTTTCCATGATGAAAGAATATAGTTAACTATTCTCTTGAAGAAATTAGAACGGTTTCCATATTATTCCTAGCTATGAAACGGGGTAGTTGTCTATTCTTTTGAAGGTAGGAAGCAGGTATTTATTTCTTAGAAAAACCGGTATCTATTCCCTTCAGGAAAAAATTGGTCACCTAATTCCTTATAGGAAAAGGAGGGCATCTACTTCACATCATGAAAGAGGAGAGGTATCTATTCCCTTCAAGAATGGAAGTGGATTTCTATTAGCTTGAAGAAAAAGAAGTTGGTATTTCATACACATGGCGAAAGAAGATCGGTATCTATTGCCTTTCACGATGGAATTAGGGTATCTATTTTCTTGAAGGCAAAAGGCGATGACCATTCACTCAATGTGAGAAGAAGACCCTTTTTCTGGCTTGTAACATTAGGACTTGATCTTGCTAACTGATACATAGCTGTCAACTCTCGAATGATTATGACACGAAGAACGTGATTAGGGGAAGATTGAAAGAAACCTTGATTGTACTGAACAAAAGTACGATTGAAACATTAAACCCTTGGAAGACACCAGCTGAAAGAATCGAATTGATTAATCGCCTTTAAAAAGACTATCTTACCCCACGTCGTATAGGTAGCAGAAAATCCCATGTATTCCGTGTCCGTGTCACTTTTAAACATGATGGTTAATGGACCAAGATGAGTGGTGTTTGGTGGCTTTGTGCTCCCACAGTAACTTCGTTTTCCAACTTGATTACTTGCTACTAAATTATCGACGCCATAATAAACATTCACATAATCAAAGTCACATGCAGGCTGCAATTCGAGAGTAAAATTTGTAAATTCTAAATTCACATAAATTCCAGGGCCAAAGTTAATTCTCCATAAGCAAGAAGACTGGCGAGGATAAAGTTCTGGATATCGAGGAGAATGAATGACACTATTATAATCTGTTTGGTTAACTTTGCAGTTTCCTAGATTAGAAAAAGTATAATATATTCATTACATTAGTGAAAAATAATAAGGTAAAAAGTACAAAATGCCTCACTCTAGCAAATGCGAATGGGTTTTTTTCCCCCACCATGGTGCAATGCTTTGTTGCCAAGGCTACGGTGATTATTACAATCCTGTCTACTCCTATCTTGAAATGACGGCATTCAAAACTATATCTGGACTGTCCGAATTTGAATCAGATGTTTCGAAAATACATTTTAAAATAATAAAAAAAAATTTATCAGACATATCTTAAATCGATAGTCTGTTCATTCCCTATGAAATCACTGTATTTCAAGCCTGGTTTATGATTTCATCAACCAAATCTTAAATATTCCAGTTACAATTTCCGTGATATTTGAATAAAATTTGATCAATTTGCTAATATTTTTGAAAATCGCCTTGAAAAGTTGCGACATTGCGCTAAAAACATACCTAAAAGCTCTTTTCGTCTAACGCTCTTCAGAGTATGAAACGTCAGAAAGGAAATTATATGTATATGGCAACCTATTTATACAAAACATGTAGCAAAACTAGCTAATCCTAGACAAGAAGGGAACAAAGAAAGAAAAAATCAAGAAACAAAACATTATTCTCATATTTTTGAGTTTTTCAACAATTCATGATCAAAATTGATCAATTTTAAAAATAGATTTTTTCATGTTCGTCACACATTACGTCATAAACACGCTGCTTCCAATTGCATAACAGTGTAGTGACGCAATCATCAAATCATGGCCTCTCAAATTCACCTCTGAGAAACAACGTCTTGGTAGCTCAGTTGTCAGAGCATCTGTCCCGTAAGCAAAAGATCGCGGGTTCGTCCTCTGCCCTGCACGTACGG
>JANTCA010002089.1:0-11577 GCA_024741275.1 Chironex yamaguchii | reverse complement strand
TTAGAGCGGCGCCCATCTCCGTTTCTTTAGCCTTTGGGCCACACAGCTGTGCAATTACAGTGAATGCTACAGTAGGGTGCTGGCCCACCGGTAGCACTGTGTGTTTAACTGCCATAATCTATCCCGTAAGTGATGAGTGCTAAGCAGCGACGCATTATGTACCATTTTTAAAGTCTTTATCTCATCTATATATATGTATATGTATTACATGTATATGTAAATATGGGTTGCGAGGGTTGCGAGGGTTGCGAGTTCGAATCCCGTCGGCTCCCATATAATGCATCATTGTGGTAATGCATCATTGTGGTAATGCATCATTGTGGTAATGCATTATTGTGGTAATGCATCATTGTGGTAATGCATCATTGTGACAATGCATCATTGTGGTAATGCTCTACTTTTGACATACATATTAAAGCACTTGTGTCTATTGAATTAACATGCATATTTATGCTTAGATACGCATAATTTGATCATCAACGTTCGAGTAATCACATGATCGAATCAGCTTTTCTAACGTTAATTTTAACCCAAGCAGCAGAAGTAATTTATAGATTATATTTTGTCTTGTCTTTGAGCAAACCCTGATAAAGAAAGTTGTCGCTATGTCTCCATTAAATGAAACCAATGATGGAAAACGCCCAAACAATATTGTGCTAATAATGATCAGTTATATTAAGGAAAATTTTCTAAAATGAAATATCTATTTAACTAGAATAGAGAAATTTCTAGATTGTTCTATTTGTAATTGGCCAAAATAATGTAGTGGGTGAAGATACATAGTGATTGTACAGTGTGATTATTGGTGACTGGGAAGAAGTTCTTAGAATCAAAAAAGTGTCAATTGCCCCTCAAGAAAGCACACGTATTTATTAGTGTATGTACGTAGTGACATAATAACCCTAGTTTATAATCTTTGCTGGTCTTCTACGAAGAATACATGCATGAATTATAAAAATGAAAAAATTGACATGTTAAAGTATTGAATGATGGATTCATTTTTTTGGCAATGGATGCTTAATTTTACATCTTGCTTTTGGCTGCTGTCATAAGGAGCAGGTATTATTTAATGCCAGATAGGCATGACATCACCTAGTAATTAATGTGAAGAACAGGTAATTAATTGGTGCATGTGTTGAACAGAAACGTAGATAAAAAGGTCAAATAACTGAATGAGCAGCAAGAATTGCAAATACGGTGAACACAGAGTACTTATACGTAAACAGATTGGTTTGACATTCTTAACCCAAATTATAACAAATAAAAACACAAATTGTTTAAACTACAAAAATGGAGTGCTGTGGGGCTAATATATGACCAATAGAATTTTAAATGTGTCGTCTCGAAGAAGGAAGGGACCCATTCACGAATTTTTGACTTACCCTGTCCTACTCATGCGAGAAGCCTTGTATGTCGGAAATTCGCGGATAGATCATTTCTTTTTTAAAAGAACGATAAACTTATACAATCTATATTTTGCTTGTTACAGATATTTTATAAGTTGCACATTTTATATTTAGTTTCTTACAAATATATTATAAGTTACACATTCTATATTGAGTTTCCTACACATATTTTATAAGTTACACATTCTATATTTAGTTTCTTACAAATATATTATAAGTTACACATTCTATATTGAGTTTCCTACACATATTTTATAAGTTACACATTCTATATTTAGTTTCTTAAACATATTTTATAAGTTACACATTCTATATTTAGTTTCTTACACAAATTTTATAAGTTACACAGTCTATGTTTAGTTTCTTACACATGTTATATAAGTTACGCTTTTTATATTTTATTTGCATAAGCATGTTACAGAAATGTTCTGATGCTTTCGTTTATTGGTTACATAATGTGATCTAATTTAAACAATATAATAAGTTTAGTGGCAGTGTTTCATGACAGGGTGACATGACGCTAAAATGAAGTTTAAAGTTATGAACTAGCACAAATAACTCATATCTACTTAAACTAGGCATTTTTACATATATAACTTACATATATTTTATTTTCCTTCTTAAAAGCATTTAATACAGCGCATGATTGCTAATCAAAATAAAAAAGACAGCCAGAGATTGCTAAACCTCCCCCAAAGTAGATATTTGAGAATGAAGTTTAATAAGTTATAACATTATGAGGTGGAGAAAGTCGAAAATTTTTGACGTCATGTCGAACCGAATGAAATAACATCCCACCATCTAGTGTCCCACAAAGCCACTTTCTAGTCGGCAAAATATCCGCAGAGAAATGATTTTATGACAATCGGCCAATGATGAGAGAGACTTTGCAAATTTTGTTTTGTATCCAGATGGTGATCCGGATTGATCCCAAAATTAAATAGGATCTCACTTGGATCAAGACTGATCATCTGGAATTTTTTCATGAGGATTCGTCCGGTAGTTTTTGCGTAATCCTTATGACAGACGGACAAACAGACAAACAAACGCCGCCGAAAACAATACCTCCTAGGCGGAGGTCATGATTACCGATGGCAAATTTTCTGCCAACTGCTCTCTCTCTAAAGTAAACAAAAATGAATCTCGTATCCAACAGTATGCAGAACAGTCTACAATATGACATGTTTATTTTAAAATGATCCATTAGGGATCCACTTTAAACCACAATGTTATTAAATAAATATCACGTGTTGACATGATTTTCTACCAAGGTGACAATTATCTGCTTTATTATATCTAAGGTCCAGATCAAACATCGTATTTTACTTTTGTAGAATAAGTGCCTTATATTCGACTTCTATGCGACTTTACAAAACTTCGCGACAAACGTTGCATTTAATGTGTCGAACACTTCTCTCACATAACGATCTTGGATGACAGGGATAGGTAGCTATCGATTAAAGGGTGGAGTGATGGAGAAGAAGATGAAAATTATGGTTATGAAAATGACAAATGATAATAACTGAAATTACATGAATTATGACGGTGATGAATGAATATGGCGATGAATGATGAAGGCGATGAATGATGAGGATTATGAATGAAGACGGTAATGAATGACGATGGTGATGAATGATGATGCTGATGAATGATGATGCTGATGAATCACGATGATGGTGAATGATGATGGCGATGAATGATGATGGCGACGAATGATGATGGTGATGAATGATGATGATTATAATGAAGACGGTGATGAAAGACGATGGTGATGAATGATGATGATGATGATGAATGACGATGGTGATGAATGATGATGATCAGGAATAAAGACGGTGATGAATGAAGATGGCGATGAATGATGAAAGCGATGAATGGTGATGATTATGAATAAAGACGGTTATGAATGACGATGGCGATGAATGACGATGATGATGAATGACGATGGTGATGAAAGACGATGGTGATAAATGATGATGGTGATGAATGATGATGAATGACGATGATGATGAATGACGATGATTACGAATGAAGACGGTGATGAAAGACGATGGCGATGAATGATGACGATGATGATGAATGACGATGGCGATGAAAGACGATGGTGATAAATGATGATGGTGATGAATGACGATGATGATGAATGACGATGATGATGAATGGTGATGATTATGAATAAAGACGGTGATGAATGACGATGGTGATGAATGATGATGGGGATGAATGATGATGATTACGAATGAAGACAGTGATGAAAGACGATGGTGATGAATGGTGATGAATGATGATGGTGATGAATGACGATGATGATGAATGATGATGGCGATGAAAGACGATGGTGATGAATGATGATGATGAGTAATGACGATGATGATGAATGATGATGGCGATGAATGATGATGGTGATGAATGACGATGGTGATGAAAGACGGTGGTGATAAATGATGATGATGATGAATGACGATGATGATGAATGACGATGATGATGAATGACGATGATTATGAATGAAGACGGTGATGAAAGACGATGGCGATGAATGATGACGATGATGATGAATGACGATGGCGATGAAAGACGATGGTGATAAATGATGATGATGAGTAATGACGATGATGATGAATGATGATGGCGATGAATGATGATGATGATGAGTGACGATGATGATGAATGATGATGGCGATGAAAGACGATGGTGATGAATGACGATGATAATGAATGACGATGATGATGAATGATGATGGCGATGAAAGACGATGGTGATGAATGATGATGATGAGTAATGATTATGACGAATAACGATAATGATGATTTTGCTCCATCTACCCTCTATCATTAATGATTCTTTTGCTTGACAGACCATAAACGCGATTCCCTTGCTCGCTCTCTCTCTCTCTCTCTCTCTCTCTCTCGTTGTTTTCTACAGATCAGGATCTTTGTAGGTGTTGGAACGTTATATTTCGCTTTATCCCCTTGCTTGGCATCACAGTGAGACATACGCAATTACATTGTCTACAACATGCTAGTGACTGACCAAATGTGGACAAATCAACACATTATTAAACGTAAATAAAACTCAATATATGAAAATTTATATCACGTCTTAGGATGGATAACTTACTCTATATGATTACCTGAGAGGAATGGTATTGGGTGTCGAGTAATACTATAGTAACATGAAAGGTTGTGGAAATTCGTGCACAGTGAAGATTGCCAAAGGGAGGTTAAGAGGAAAGAAATTAGAACGAGGTTAAGGCAAAGAATTAAGTATAGTCTTTTATTCCAAAAGATGACAATTGTCCAGATAAAGGACGTTATGGCACAGCGATGATATCCCCTTTTTTCCTTTTATGTGTTCAGTTAATCTGTCCCGGAACTGATCATGATTTCATTTGCCATTCAGAGCTGATATAAATTCACATGGAATTAAGAAGAAATAATATTTAAATGATTATCTCTGGAAAGGAAATGACTCAATGATGGACTGTTCCTCGTTTTTTTGTCATTCAAGAGGACGGCAGTCTTGGTGTCCTTGTGTTGATGATTCTGTTTCTCTGATTGTAGGATTGCCGCATTAAACAATACTCAGACTTAACTTCAGCCGAAGTGAAAGGTTAAATATCTGCCGAAAAAGCAAAAGACCCGGATTTTAAGATTAGGCATGATAAGACAGTCCGAAGTAGAGGACAATGAAAAGACAAGACGAGTTCGGCATAAAACAAAAATGTCGGCTTAAATAGGCAATACGGATTCACGACACGTGTGTCTGTTTCAAGAACAATGATTTTCACCAGTGCTAAGAATAGATTCACATTGAAAAAAGCGCATATTTGGCTTTTCACCTTTGATGGCAAAAAGTACAGTTTGTGGGGCACATTATAGGAAAAATGACTTAAAGAATGCATTGAGGGGAAAGTAGATGATAAGAAAGGCGGGGCAGGTATTTACTAGAACTCGTGATGTTTGTGACCGAGGTGGATTACGCAATACTGTTGTATAAGGCTGATAAGAGGAGTAGTTTCAGGAAGCTAGGAAGGTCTAACACGCACGTCAAGAAACACTTATTGCATGCTAACTTCCGCTCTTCCCTTGATATAATACCCTCCCCCCCTGATGTATTGATAAAATGCAATTGAATTGGGTTGGCATTTTAATCCTGAGACCTTTACCGCAAGATACCACTACATAATTGATGAATACATTAAGGAAAGAAGACAATGTATGCTAGCCTATAAATTCATACTACACCATTGTTGTAACAGCCAATTTATATATCCAGCAGAAACCACTTGCTCAGAGAATGTCACCTTTACATGCTTGACACTTGATTCCATTTTTTGCCGCAACACTTGCTTTAGGCGACGGCATTTACGATGAATTGCCGAATGTCGCAGCGGATTCCGAGGACTGGTGGTTGTGTTAACATTGTCTCTCCCTTTAAACAACCAAATGTTCTATCTACGAATTTTGGAGCTATATCTTAAAGATATACTCTTTATAAGATATTAAAATAACCTTATTATACTTTAACAAGCTAAAGATAGCACATGTGTGTACTACATCCTCAGTGAAAGCCAACATCACAGTCTCCTACGATCTTAGCATTATTCCTAATTTTAATTGCTTAGATTAAAAAAATGGAAAAAAATGGAACGACTCTAATGCTCCTAAGAAGGATCTTGTTTCTGATACCACTGTGGCCCCCGATGATATGGACTTGCAGAGAAAATCATGGTGTAACCTTAACCGCTTCAGAACCAATTGCGGTCCTTGTCGTAGCTCTCTTCATAGTTGGGCCATGTGGAATTGCCACTATGTGACTGTGGGACTTAACACATTGTGAACGATTGCCCTTTGACCCAGTGCCCTGGGGGACTACGTTCTCTCCACAACTTAGAGTCTGGTGCAGCAACGTGTTTGGGCAAATTCGAAGGCATAGGGTAGTCATCATTGCTTAGATTATAAAACATTTTTTTGCAGTTGTACCTGCCTGGGCATTATTTTAAGCAGAAATCATTTGTAGTTGAATCTCATATAATATAAACAAACCTGATACCTGATCAAGTAATAATGGAGCATAAACAGATAAGTGAATTGTTAAAGGCATTCCTCCTTGAAAAAGTTGGACTTCAGGATGGGGAAGATTCCAGTTAAATGAAATTCATTTTCCAAAAACTGAGCGATATTTAGAAAAGTACTGGTTGATAAATGGACAACAAATAGAAAACAATGTCTGGTAGGCCATAAATGCAAAAATGTCTTCTTATTTAATCCAGGATTTAATCTAGATCATCCCAAAAATGAAGTCAGCTTGAGCCAGTCATGCTATCAACATACAGTAAAAATTTCGGAACCATACATTCATAATATTTTGAGATATTTTAAAAAATTAAATAGCCAACAAACAAACAAATTCATAAACGAACTCCGATGAACACATTACCTTCCTTGGAGGAGGTAATCAAGCAAAACGACGCCCAAAATAATCAGCCTTAGATTTATCATTGAGTTTACTGTGTAACTAAAATTACTGTGGTTGAGAAGACTGGATTCTGGATCACCTTGTCAGTAATCATACTTTCACTGATGCCATCTACTAAAATAGTTCACGAATAACTAAGACTGTTACTCACTTTTCCAAATATGAACCTCTTACCTACATTGTTACTCGAATCAAGTTGATATAGTGCTAGTTGGGAGTGATTATGTTTGATCAACGCAGACACAAACACAAACAGTACAAATATGTAAACAGTTAGTTTCTCTTGAGCATGCTCATGATTGCAATCAATGAGATTGAAATTCCTAATGACATAGCGAATTTTTGGAGCTATATCTTAAAGACATGCTCTTTACAAGATATTATAATAACCTAATGATACTTTAACAAGCTAAAGATAGCACGTGTGTGCACTACATCCTCAGTGAAAGCCAACATCACCTACGATCTTAGCAAGGATGACAAGTCCTATCATCCCTATGTTTGAGAGAACACGCTACTTGTTAATTTCAGTACATACTCTTCTTGCTCAAGTTTCAGTTGATACTGCAACCATTTAGTCTGTGGTCGAATATATGATTTACGTCTCTGATTTAATCTCTCTGATCAGAAACAGTGGCAACAGTGAAAGTTCAACTGGATTAGGAAGAATAATATTAAAAATGAAATACTTGTCTTATCACTAAAAAAAGGCATGGAAAGAGACTGGTTTACATAATGAATGGTTAATTGTGAGAAATCACTTGTAACTTGTATGCAAACTACTATTGGTAATATTCATCACTAACTTACAATATTCAATCCATTATGATGATATGAATTGAGCCGCATATCATATGTTAACATAATGTAGCTTATTTTAGCGATACATTAGCAGAATGTAGCGCACTGCAAGTCACATCCCTCAACACGCGAAAAAAGGGAGCTAAAGTTTTACACTCGTTAATAGTAAGCACAACAAAGCAAAATGTCAAAACTGGTGTACATCGTATTACATAGTACGTCATCCATTAATCATCATCGTCATTGTCATCATCATCGGTGCTCATCATCATTATTATCATGATCATCTATCATCATCATCAATGATAATCATCAGTGATCATCATTATCACCATAAGAATCATCATCATTATTATTATATTATCATCATTATTATCATCACCATCATCATCAGTGATTATGATAATCTTATCTATCAATCATGATTATCATTATTTCTGACTATCATCATTCATAAACATAACTATCATCATTACTAGACCATCAATTATTACCCATAATGTGCCTTCAACGCAGTGATTAATCACTCTTTGCACGAGTTCCAAATACTACACTCCTGTCTTCTGTAATGAGCAGATGTAAAGTTATGATTGTGAAGTAAGGACTCCAAAATGCAAATCTGATGATTTCTTACCGCGCTAACCCGCTCACTATAAATAATTAATGGAAATGTTTTTAGTTGTCTAACGCTGGTGATCAATCTTTGAGGTATTGGATGTCTGTTATAAAAAAAACACTGTCTACTTCTATCTGCAGTTGAGAGAAGTTAAATGTTTTCAAATTCCATAATTCAGTGCAGATATGTCAGCTTGTCATCACATCACTCTCAAAGTTCAATCATTTTTTCTTCCTTGAGTATCTTATTGCAAAAGGACATACCGCGCACAGTCTGTACATTTCTTTTCATTATCCAAGCTAGTGTAAGCTAAAATTATTTTCAATACATCACGGCAATCAATACCTCCATGATATGTTGTCCCAATGACTTCCTGAATGGCCATCATGATCTTAATTCGTTCAGCTCAGATCATTTAATTTAGAAATTCTGCCACATGCAATTAATGAAATACTGATATACAATGACAAAATGTTTCAATATTACAATATCATAAACTAAGTCAAGTAACCAATTGTATGAAGGGGAATGTCTTACGGAGGAACTCTGTCAATACATAAACTAATTAAGGAGAGAGCCCCTCTACTTAGTAAAGTAAACAAATTTGAAGAAAGCAAAAATCCTCTGCGTGTAACAATGTAAAGGAGGAACATACGAGGAAAACACTTTTTACTCCTTTTAATATGTTTTCATTTCCTTTTTTCTTTCCAAGGTATCTAGGACTTTCTGCTGCCCAAGGCTCTACAGCCTCCGTGTGTAAAGTAGCCTCATACGAAGCAAGTTACATCAGGGATTTCTTCTGTCACGCCAAACCTACGTTTGTTCGCAGTATTGGTTTTGGAATCCAGATGGCGATTGAAGAGTGCCAACGAAGATTTAGAAAAGAACGCTGGAACTGCCCTACAAATATCAGTAAGTTCTCCGTGTTTGGGCCTATTCTTAACAAAGGTAAGTTTAATTTATTTTAAAATAATTATCATAATTATAATGATAAAACTATAAATTATGCTTATAAAATAATTATAAAGTTTTATACGAAATTATTATGTCTGTAAATAGCTTATTTGATATTAATTTCAAGAACATTGTTAGGATACAACGAGTAAACAGGATTTCTTGAGTTTAAGAAGAAAAAATTAATGCTGTTGAAGAAAAGGTTGCATTGAAATACAGCTCCATCATGCAAAATGTAGGCCACTGCTCTTATGTTATTATGCAACAAATAACACACAAACATGTCATATTAACACCCTCTACAAGAGGAAGGACTGCCAATCCGCGAGATTTAAACCCACTGGTCATTCTACAGTCGTACGTTTTTGATATTTCGTATGACTGTGCCCAACATTCTTATCTTCTTGTTAACTCGATAAGATTCTGATCAACTTGTATTAGAACTAAGGCTTAATCTGCATGCAAATCTTTGTTAAGACAGATACCTGCCCCCTAACGATGAGGGGTGAACAGCCACCAAATGTATCAAGTACTGACCCAAAATAGGGTATGTTCTGTTTACCTTTAGTTTTTTGCTTTGAACTGTCAGCAGTAAGCCAAAATTCCACTCAATATCGCACCATTTTGCACAGGGTTTCGACATTAGCTGTTGATCGTGTCTTGCAAGGTAAAGGGACCCAAATTAGTTGGTCTCTAACTGCGACCCATGTCTGCCTTTCTTCCTGTCTACTATTGTCACATACTGTTTGATTAATCTTCGTCTTGAGGAATTTCACACGGGGCTAGAGACAACATATATCGCGAGTCTAATCTTTGCTAACCACGAGATTATAGTTTTGAGTAATGATATCTTAAATTGTTTTAACAAAACGAAGGATCTTCATTCATTTTGGGTCTCTAGATCATGCAATACGAAAGAAAGCAGCTGATACAGAAAACCAGGCTCTTTACAAATTGACAAGGAGATCAATGTATGGCTAGAAATTCAAGACCTTACAACTAAGATCTTTTATAATCGTCATGTAAAAGTACGATATCTAAATGCAAATGTGTGTTACTAATTCATGACCTTATGACAACATATGGTTAGTGGTAATGACACCTTTGCCAACGCCTTTTAACCATTGAAGACGATAGTTCTTCACACGTCGTTGTCCTTAATCTTACTTTGAGAGTGCTAAGATTTGTTGACAGAAAAACGAAGGCTTTGTTCATTCGAAATCCCCAGGTGCACAGACATTTAACATCAATTTAACATATGGCTTGCTTTAGCAGGACAATGCAAGCTTTTAAGCACCCTGGGCTTATATATTTTAAAGCAGACTTATACAAAATACCTGTCTGAAAGCGAAGGTAGCCACAGTTTGTGGACACAATGTTCGTGTTTTGCCCTGAAAATGAAAAGCAGCTGCCTCTTGCTCTTTTTTTAAATTTTCTTTTCCTTTTTGTGACATCAGCAATTAGTGAGTCAGACAAAGACCACTTATCACATGAAGTATGATGGTATAATTGTTACTAGTTTAAGGTCCAAATCCTTCCTATAAGTAAATTTCATAAAAAAAATTGAAGACTTTTTAAAGGCAAGTTATCCTTGAGCTGAAGGAGCAAATGGTGCAGATTTGAAACAAAACTCCAGTCTGTATTTCAGGAGTGATCTAATCAAAATTGGCAAATCTATCGCCTTTCTAGGAAGCCAGAGGGCTGCTTTCATACCATCGGACACAATGAGATAAGTACAACAAGAACAACATGTGCAAAGAACAAGAAGGACAACAAGATGAAGAAAAGAACAACAACAAGAAGATGAAGAACAACAAGGAGTAAAACAAGAAGAAGGACAAGATAATAACAACAAAAAGAACACGAAGAAGAAAAACAACAACAACAGGAACAACAAAAAGAAGAACAATAAGTACAAAAACGAGAACATGTACAAAGAATAACCAGAAGGACAACATAACGCAGAAGAACAACATAACGCAGAAGAACAACATATCGTAGAAGAAACAAGTGTAGAAACAAGAAAAGCAAGAACAAAGAGAACAATAACCGGAAGAAGAAGAACAAAAGCAACAAGAGCAGTAAAAATAATAATAAAAACAGCAGGACCAAGAATAACAACACAAGAAAACAAGAACAATAAACAAGATGAAGAAAAGAACAACAACAAGAAGATGAAGAACAACAAGGAGTAAAACAAGAAGAAGGACCAAGAATAACAACAACAAGAGCAAAAAGAACACCAGCAGGACCAAGAATAACAACACCAAGAACAAAAAGGACAACAGCAGGACCAAGAATAACAACAGCAAGAACAAAA
>JANTCA010002088.1:0-11578 GCA_024741275.1 Chironex yamaguchii | reverse complement strand
ATTCTTAAGTGTTACGTCATCGAATAGAAAATTCGAATTCACTCCCTATCCACCTATCTATCTACTTATCTACCTATCTATCTACCTCTCTTCCTTTCTATCTATCCATCCATCCTTCCGGATATCTGATTCTTCTTAGCCAACTTTATTGACGTCGTATATTGTTTTTTTTATTTGCAATTAACTTTTGGTTATTTACTTATTTCATAATGCTTAAATTTATTAGGCATTTGATCTGATACTTAATGACACAAATTGTATTTTTGTATTTATGGCACTTTGAAAGTATATAATTGAAAATATATTTATTGTATTGTGTAATAAACAACTTGTTAATTGTCTTTGTTGTCAATGTCTGGAAACGATTCTCTTTAAGAAAATAGCTGTTATTTCTAGAAAGATAGAAATGACTAGACTCTGATTGAGTTTTTACTATCTCTAACTTAAAAGCTTTGTCGTCTGCATTGTGGGTATTTTATCTTCTCTAAAATCAGTTGATGGTGTTAAGCTCAACACAATAGCTATTTGAGTATAAATAATAACGTTTTCAATACATTCTACCTACAAAAGTAAAATTATTGAACTTAAATCAGTATTGGTTTGGCAGAGGTTTGCGCTCTCGGAGTACTTGTAGTTCTATACGAGTTGCATATTTCTGTCTTTGCAGTTGATTCGTTAGATACAAACCACTGACTATAAGCAATAAGTTTACTTGGGTCTTGATCAATGATTATGTTCTCAGCTGATCAAATAATCATTTGCTTGGAAAAATATGTCATAATTTATGTGATGTGCATGTGCATGAGAATTTGTCGTGTTGATAAGCAGAGGCATGCAAAGGTATATGACAAGTAACAACAAAAAGCTATCCTTCATTTTATGAAACAATCATACCAATATTGATTATAGTAATCATAGGACACGACTTACTGTCTAACCTTGTCTTTAATTTAAGCAACATAGAATGGCAACAATTTAGCCATAAGGGAAAATGTATTTTTATGTGTACCACACATGCATACTGTATGAAAAGCAAGAGGCATACCAGTTTACTGCAAGGAATTTGCCGTACCACGCCCAAAACATCGATGCCATACAACACGACAAATTCTTACGTTTACTATGCTGTAAATGCACCGACACACTGCACTGCAAGGCTCACCGGCTCACCGCACACATTCCACGCCATGAATATTAGATGTATTCTGTTAAAATGAAAAATGTCTGCTTAGACCGACATCGAATAATATATGCAATACGCATGCGCAGTTGATAAGCACACGAGAATAAGGGTAAAGGAAAATTTAGGTATGAAGGATTTCTTGTTTTCAATAAATAAATAAATTGATCACATGACCCAAATAAATGTCAAGGAGGCTTCATAAACAAATATAGTCTTAAAATGCCAAAAAAGAAATAACTAGATAAGACAAACATTGTCAATGAAAGTGGCCTAATCAAAATAGGCTTACCTAACTAGGTACAAAATACCATAAAATCCTATTTTTCTGTTATATATTAAGTCATTACAAATAATTATGTATTCAGTTGATCTAAAGTGTTGATATGCGAAGCAAGCATAGTTAAATAACAAATAACGATGAAAAGTTTCTTTTCTTTTATTGAAAGATGAATAATTTTCTTATTATAGGACTCGAGTTATTATCTAGGAGGTTTTTTTGTTACAATCTGTGTTTCAACATACGAAGGGTCAAAAGACCTACATTGAAGCAGGTGGCAGTATGCAGAGTTAGTTGGCATGGTTAATTCTAAACAAGTAAATGTCAAATGATGAAAATTTCGTGAGTCTATCCTTGACTACTTTTTGCTAAGTCTAGCAGGAAATCAGTCAGTCTTGCAGCAAATAAGAATACATATTTTTTCTACTGCGCTGATTGCTTAATTTAGATCTCTTTTAATTGAAAGGCATTGGTCAAGTGAACAAATTAAAAAGGGATAACCAGGCAAATTGTTCAATTTATTTTGTTTCATTAAATGTTATCTATTAATATTGGCAGAATGTATCAGAAAATGAGAAGTAGTAATACCATACCTTGTCTAATAAAGTTCACATTGAAAGTCAATAATACTCATATTGAAAAGGTTATGTGATTATTAAACTTTGAAGACCACGATGAAAAATGCTCCAATTGTATTTGAAGTTAATTAATTGATCATATGCACCAACGCTAATCTCCGTTTCATATATGATCTACAAACAGCAACATCGATAAAAATTTCAATATCATTATTTTGACTGCTTACACAGATTTGTTTGCGCTACTAATAAGGACAATTTAGCGAACAAAACAATTACAAACAAGTTAAAATCTGCAATAATTTATTTCGAGTTTAAATTTTCTTTTGTATATATTCTAGAACAAATTACCGCCAATAGTTATCTCTAAGCTTACTTTTGGTGAACTTTTAAAACCTGAATGATATTGGCATTAATTAGATTTCAACGAGAACATCAAAATTTTCAGGTATCTTGATTTTCACTAGAGACAAGCAATATAATTTTTAATGATGTAGAAACGGATTATTTAAATACAATAAACCAAGAGATGATTTATCGAGAAAATGAGGAAATCTTAATCGTGTCTATTTATTGGTGACCCAAACTTGCAACTGTCTCCTTTCATTGCTCAAAGTCCATTACTTTGTCCCAACTGTTCCTGAACTATAAGCATACACCAATTATTTTATTATTTGGTTTGGCTACTTCATAACTCTCATGGTGAATTGATGAGCTTTAGGCTTGCCATCTTTTGTATCCCCAGCTAATTTGCTTCTGACTAATAAAGTTCATTGTTCATTGTCATATATTTATCTATTTGGAAATATAATCTAAATATGCAAACACAGAAATAACTATATTAGATTAACATTTTCCAAAAAGTGGCCTAAACAAACAATTTTTATAACTTTAAGTCTTATGTTGCTATTATTAATTGAGTCATGATCAATGGTTATGCATTCACTTAATCTAAAGTGAATGCACTGATACATGCACAAGCAAGCAAGGGTAAATAACATATAACGATGAAAAGTTTCTTTCATTTTATTGAATGATCATTTCTTATTGCAATTACAAGACTCGAGTTATTGTCTAGGATGTCTTTTGGGACAATCTGCGATTCTTTAAGTGCCTTTCAACTTACGACGGATCAAAATAACTGCATTGACGCAGGTTGTACTATCTACTTGGTATGGTTAATTCTTACCAGTTAAACGTCGAGTGATCAACCATTTGTCAGTCTAGCCTTAACTGCTTTTGTTTAATTCTTAAAACTAAGCAGAACTTATATTGTTGTTAATTGCGCTGATTGATTACTTTATACCTCTTTGTTCTTAGGGAACGAATTGAAAGCACACAGTAAGGTAAGTTGTCAAATCTCATTTTTTGTATTTGTAAATGTGGTCAGGGTATTTGATTAAATTTTAAAAACCTTCAAGTAAGAGCAAATGATTAAATTTTGCTACGAATGTGTCATGTCAACTCATATCTCGTCATGGCTAAAAGTGCAACTTTAGTCATGACGATATATGAAGTGATTCAACATCAAAACTAGAACATTGATGTAAATATGAGTGACGATTTTATTTGAATGTATACCTATTATATTAACAGGCACCATTCCCTAGACTAGACACGTTAAAGCAATTTTAATTCTCAAATAGATAACACTGATTTAGGTGCGACTCTTTTTTTGTTTATAGTATATGTTGTATTGATCTCACGTCCAATTCCCTCAAATTATAATTTGATGTTCTTCCTGAAATAGATCATACACAGAAGATCAAAATTCAAATGAAAGGTTTGAAAATAGAAGGAACCTTAAGACACTCTCTGACACTAATTCTACATAACATCAAAATTAGAAAGCAGTTGTTTAACAAATATTAAAAGTTAAGTTAACATTTACGATTGCAAATGTTATAACATATGTTCTCATGGTTATGAAATGATATATTATAACTATTTTTGTACTTTAAGGACTAATTTATTTTCATTTAAAGTGCAGATGGCATTTCCTGGACTTCATTATCGTAATTACCTCAAGACACTATCTGACACTAACGCTACATAGCATCAAAATGTTTCAACAACTGCAATATTTTTACCAAATATAAAAAGTAATTATTGTTAATTCTTAAAGTTAAAATCCTCAGATTGAAAGCAGATACTACCACAAAACTAAGCATCAGTATTAATATTTTCCAATTTAAAACTAGAACAAATATAAAGCTGTTGGATGTAATTGAAAAGTATATTCAAATGTTGCATACAATAAAGTATCATAAATATCGTTGTAATATAAGGACTAATTTATTTAAATTGCAGATGACACCTTTGCATTTGCTGGACGTCATTTATCTGATAACTATTTTCCAGAAAATTATTGTCAACACTTTCCCTCAAGAATTGAATGCTCAAGAGGATCGCGAAAAGTTCAATCAATTAGTATTAATATTTATGAATTAAAAACTAAAACAACTAAACAGCTGGTTGGAAACATATATTCAAATGTTGTATTCAATAAAATATGATAATTATCTTTGTAATATTATGGCTAATATATTTTCTTTTAAATTGCAGATGGCACCTTTGCATTGCTTGGACGTCATTATTGTGCTAACCCTATCCCAGACAATGATTGTCAATACTTTCCCAGGAGAAGTGGCACGAGAAAGTGCATTGCATGCTCAAAAAGATCACGTAAGGTTCAGTCAAGTCCAATTAATTGCAAAAAAGGCAGCAGTGAATACCACAATGACAAAGCGAAACAATTTAGGCATATTAACATCAAAGGATGATTTCGATGCAAGGTGGAAAATTTTAATGAAAGGAATTAATAATGACATAAAAAGATACGTTGGGGATTTTGTTCAGGATTATCAAAAAAATGGCTACTTCTGGCCATCTGATTACAAAAATTTGAATGAAATGTTAGACAAAATTGAGCAGATATCAGATCATGATCTTTATTGGTTAATTTTAAACAAACCAAGCAAGAAAATTGTTCGCTCGCCACGTCTTGACAGAGTGTTATTGAATGATTTCCTGTCTGATTTGAGAAATGTAATGAAAACAGAAAATTTTGGACAACGCGAATTACAAAAGATTTTGGATTGGAAGGAAGTGATTTTTCCACATTTTTATCCAAGTCTTCCCTTAACAGACTTTCTCCCATTGTTGGCTGCAATAGATTACTGGCTACCGTTCATGGTCGAAGGATACAGAATAGTTCTTCAAAACACAAATGGAAAAAAAATGTATGTATGAAAGAGATTAATATTTCAAACTATTTTTTAAATATTTTAAACATTAGCCTTTCAGGTATATAAGTGAGGTTATTGATCTTCATTAACCATTGGGACAATACACAAACATGACCGCAAATGCTAAATTTTCATGTGAAGTATAACAAAATAGAACTTGTCTGACACATTTGAACTTCAATCTTTTATCTGAAAGCTTAAAAGAAATAAATATATGATTTATAAAACGATAATTTAAAATTGCTAATGATACCAAATTGTGAGATTTGTCAGCAACACCTGTCACATCACAAATGGGAAGTAAACTTTGAAAAATATTATTGAACTTTACTAGTTGATTTTTACAAATGGGCAAAATAAAGCTTTGGATGTGTATTTTTAAACATATGGATTATATTCTTTGCAATTCGTTAAACATAAAATACAATTACTTGATTGCTTCGTTAGACATTTTATGAGACAAGTGTAACTGAGGTAATCAATTAAAAGCAATGGTTAATTTGTCTATTTTGACATTTTTAGATGTGCTATTGCAAACGAATTTAACGACATAACAATCATGCAAACAAGAGCCATCAAAGAGTTTTACAAAAAAATGTTTCAATCAGTGCAAATGGGGGAAGTACAAAATAGTGGCACGATAGATTATAAGGCTACAATGAAAGTGGAAGCCTTGAACGTGGCGGAAACCATAACGCATTATGTTCCAAACTGGAAGGCTGCATCGCAATCTTTAGGGAAGAAAGTTTTAGACGGATCTTTAAAGTTTGAAATTATTTACCTTGGAAAAATAACAGAGAACATTTGTAGCCTGTATACCATGTGCAAGTGTAATATTGGAATACGGGATGAAGATCTGTGGCTGAAGTGGCCATTGTATTGCTATGGAGATACATCTTGCAATGCTCCGTGCATGAGAGATGATAGTGGTGGCCATCATTGCATTGGCAAGGAATATAAAGCTACTAAATGTACACCAACTGATTGGGATTATTGTATGTCAATTCCAATGGATGAACCCATTCCACTAAATCTTATTCCATACAAACCTTAAAAAAACATAAAATCGGCGTCACTTTAAATCTCTGTCTAATATGTCGATTCGTCAATTTACAAACAATTTTGAATGAATGCTTGCCTTTTGCAAAAAACTCAGGAAACATGTAGAGTATTCCTAATTAGTCTCACATTTGCATATAACACATTGTACTTAAATATTTCGAAAAATGTAAATTTGTCTTGATAATAATTCAGCAAGACTTTACATGAACTACTTGATGAGAATCGCCAGTTGTTACAAGTAAGCTAAAGAATGTTGTAACAATTATATCAGATACTAAATGGCATATATAGAGTACAGCGTGTGTTATTGACATAAAACGATAATGCTGAATAGTGAGTAGAAAAATTGTTTTCTTTCCGTTTGCCCTTTTGATTTGAGCATATCTAATGCAAAGTCAATATTTTGGTACAAAACTTGAAAATCATTTTGAAGATTGACGGCACTGCTCTTTGAATTACTGTCGATCTGTAACATATACGTTGTAACATATTGCAACATATAGTGTAATTTTTCGCTGCCAATTCTTACTCTGGAGAGTCAAGCATGAAAATGTCAGCTTTCCTCAGAGTAAGTAGAGCCAGGGTCTGACAACTCTTTTTGTCCTCTTTGTGAAGGGGTGACCGTCTTGAACTTCAACAAGTCTCGGTGATTTTATGTATAAATTTTTAATAGGCCATATTAGCCATTCTAGTGTTGAATATTTCATCAAAGCGACACAAAATACAGGATCAATCTTATTGTAGCAGTCTATGCACAGGAACAGCTTGCCATCTTCCTCCTATTTCCTTACTTCTTTCTTTTTAAGGTTTCTGGTAAGTAGGATAGAATCTCAAGGGAAATTGTCTGCTGTGGGTAAGCAGACTTTATGTGCTTGTGTGGAGGGTAAGGGTTAGAGTCATAATACGCCTGATCATTCTGCAGCCGGCAAACGTTTTTCAATGGGGATGGGTAAACATGTTCGTCAACTGGTAAAAGAACTCTCACATGTGGTACTATCTCATCTCTTACACTTGGTAGCAGTCGCATTGTGGTAACTGCTTGGGTTAGTAGGCTTAAGAATGAAGAGGATATGGTATGGGACAGATAGTAGACACCTGCCTCCAGGCGTGAACGTGTGAACAGCTCTACAGTGTTGGAAAAGGAGGAGACTTTATACTGAACTGCTCTGAACAAGCTGTATTGAGGCAATATAGGGTGATATTTTAGGTGCCTGGGCCTGATGACCATCTACAGTCTGCTTTAGGATAACCCAGTCTCAATGTTCCAGTACAGCTGCTAAGGAAAGGCTGACTAATGTCTGTCTTATGCCTGCCGCATCATCTGCTAGTCTTCGCTCTTGTTAAAGACCCTACATCAGTTATGGGATTGCCAGTATCTGAGGAGTGGGTGTAAATTGTAGTACAAATATTACCTCGCGTATGTTATTTTTACTGCTGTGAATATTAGTTCCCTGAATTTTAAATTCTTGCAGTGTCAGGGTATGGAGGTGCTGAAAAGGACAAGTGGTAGCAAGACAGGACCTCTTTGTTTATTTGTATAGTTTTAGAACAACAATTCTTACAGCAACACGTTAGAACTAAAATTAAAACAATTTTTCAAAAACCTCAACGGTTCCCAACTAAACTATACAACAAAACGATTGAACAAGACAAACTAAAATATATCTGACAGTATTAGAGATTTGTGCCAATAGAACCATGAAAAACAAATCCAAGAGAAATTTTTTCAGACGTCTCTAGGAAAGCTAAATTAAATAGATGCTTGCCGATACCCCTATTGAAATAAAACGGGAGCCGAGAAAACAAATAAAGACCAATCTTAATAAATATATTTAAAAAATAATAAATCAGACAAATCCAAATTAATAAGAGAAAAAAAGAACACATTAAGTTATATAAAAGATCAACGACTACGTGATAAATGAAGATAAATAAATAAATCGCAGCAGCTAAATAGATCTGTTTATAGAATTGATGCGTAAGATTGTTGCTGAGGGAATGTTTTTATTTAAAGTTTCATTAAAGGCATCATTACCATAAAGTAAAAGAGCAAGCAGTTCTTTGTTGCAAATGTATTAGAGTTTACTCCATAAGATGCGTAAATGAGGGAAGTTCTGTGGACAGTGTATTTCTGGCTGAGCAACATAAAATGGATAGTGTTTTCAATGCCGTCATATGGCTAGCACATTGGATCATTTGTATACGTCTAAATCTATGCTCTTGAAGAGGACTCAAACCCACTCTCTATCGAGTTAATCTACGCACTGGGAAAGCCTAATCGTCAATGCAGGGTGATCATGGATACCACAAAAATGTCCTTTCAGGGGTCTTACTTAACAGATCAATCTAGTTTTAAAAAGTGAAAGGGATCTTGCTTCACAAAATTCTAAGATTAATTTGTTCCACTCATTGATACAATGCGGGAAACAGCTGTTTTATAAAGTAACAGTTCGACAATTTGGTGCCACAATGCTGTTGGTCCATCAAAGATCAGGTCTTTGTTCTGTTATTTCTGGAAGTAACGAGGATAGGTAAGTAGGGACAAGGCAATTGTGTAATTAAAAGAAAAGAACTAGTTTCCTCTACCATCTTCTGTCACTAAGTGACTCTCACTCTAATTCTTGATATACTGTTCTAGCATATCAAGAATTAGGATGAAATGCCTAGTGAAAATACACTGTTGCATGCTGAGGTATTTCTCTATATATATGAAATACGATGAATATAGAGAAGTACCTTGCCATGCAAGGATGAAAGCAAACACAGCATTGTATGGCATCGATTCGAGTCGGTTCATAAGAGCATTTTGTGTATATTCATTTGACTAAGGATTTTGGACTAGTGGAACATGATAGATTACATCAGAGTAGTCAAAATCGGAAATAATGTGTAGCTTGTATATCTAATCAAGTGAAGGGAGTGGCATGGAGCGGGAAAGGAAATTGATCATGGCCATCCTTTATTGCCTTTACCCAGAAGCTCATTTATGTGAGCTGAGAAAGTTTAGTCTTGAATAAGCACAAGGTGTTGTGCTCATCGACTGAAGAAACTTGTTTGTCATTAAAGTGAAATTAAGGATGGTCTAATTGAGCTAATTAGCTGCACAGCCTGCTTTGAAGGTTCAGGGTAAGGAATAATTGGCTATTAATACGAGGCCTTAGCCATACAACAAACTAAAATGCAGGACGCACTACACTGCAAGGTATCAGTCAAAGCACACCATAAAATGCAAGGCAGAAATCCCAGCACGTCGTAACTAGTAAGGCATACCAGGTGCAAGTTGCCATGCATACCTAACCGAGAAAATATAGACTCATCAGAGTGCAATAGCTCATTAAAATAATGCCAAACTACTTTAGGTGTACCACACTGAAACGTTTGACTCATAACATACTGAAAAATATAAGACGCATAACAGTGCAAGGCCTCAGCTATAACATGCTCTAAAATATTAGGAAAACCTTTTTGCAAGGCATTGGCCATTCAGTGCTGGATAATCTAAGGTAGACTACCACTGCAAATTTCTATGCATAGCACATCGTAAAGAGTGAGGTGCGCTGTACTACAAGACCTTTGAAATAACACGCTGCAAGATATATGGCATATAATCACAACAATTTGTCAAGACTATCATACCATAAAATTCTTGGTGCATCACTCTGCATGGTACTGTTCCGGCCACGCAGTAAAATTAAGTCATATTATACTGCAATGCATCAGTAATACCACACTTAAATCCAAAATTCAACACGCCCTAAGGTATAAGCTTTATAGTATTCAAAGTCATAACTCTGTAACGTCTTAAGGATAAGTTAGTAAAAGGCGAAGAGTTCTCCGGCAAACCATGCCCTCAATGTAAAGCACACGACACTACACCCTCTAAGGCATACCACACTTAAGAAAGCAAGGCATTCCAAACTACAAGGTACAAAAAAATACCACAAACTGAAATGCAGGACGCACTACACTGCAAGGTGTCGGCCATAATACACCATAAAATGGAAGGCATAACATATAGCATGGTCCTAGGCATACCACGTCGTAAATAGTAAGGCATACTACTGTGCAAGTTGCCATGCATACCTAATCGAAAAAAGATAGACTCATCACAGTGCAAAAGATCGGAAAAATGATGCCATATCACATTAGGTGTACTACATTGAAACGAAATACATTTAGCATTAAATATTTATTTATATGCATAGAATATATATATTTAGCATTGAATATAATCAATATTTATATTGATTATTTTCTTGATTACTGGACTCAAAGGAATGTCAAGAGGAGTTCTGGGCTAGTGAAGTTCATTGTTAATGCCTTATCCATAAGCAAATATAGTCTTAAAAAGCTAAAAAACAAATAACTAGACCAGTTCGATATTGTCAAATAAAGAAGCCTAATCAAAATAGGTTTTCACTTTAACGTCTTTTGTTGCTATTATAAATTGAGTGATTATAACTAATCATCTACTCAGTTGATCTTAGGTGAATGCATTGTTGATATGCACAATCAAGCAAAAGTAAATAACAAATAACGAAGGAAAACTTCTTTCGCTTTATTGAAAGATAAATTATTTTCGTAATTACAAGACTTGAGTTATTGTCAAGGAAATTATTCATCTATATTTCCTTGTATGCCTTTCAGCTAACGATGGATCAGAGTACCTTCACAGAATCGGGTGGCACTATGCAGGAGCAATTTGCATGATTAAAGCTAGACAATTAAATGTCAAAGGACAATTTTTTCTGAGACCTTCTTGGACCACGTTTCATTCAGTCTGGAAGCAAATAGGAATATGTATTGCTTCCTGCTGCTCTGATTGCTTACTTTCCATCTCTTTTGATTGAAAGATATTGGTCAAGGAAACAAATGAAAAAGAGATATCTCGGTATGTTGATCAATCTGTTTTATTTCATTGAATGTTATCTACTAATATTAGCAGAATGTATGACGAAATGAGAAGTAATAACCAGATATGAATTACGTGGTCAAAGAAATGATGATATTCAAAGTGAAACGTACTTGTAAAGAGTCAAGCACATTTCATTTTCGTCTTCTCACATTGAAAATGTTATGTGAGTATTAAACATTGAGCCACACGATGAAAAGTGCATTAATTAAATGTGAATTTGATTAATGGATGAGATGTACCAGGGCTACTTTCTGTTTTACATATGACGAGATATAACACTACGGATAGCAACAGCGATGTAAATATCAATATTAA
>JANTCA010002087.1:0-10370 GCA_024741275.1 Chironex yamaguchii | reverse complement strand
ATCTCCTTCTTTCTCCTCTTCTCATCTCCTTCTTCTTTCTCCTCTCCTCACCTCTTCGTCTTTCGTTTTTATTACACCAAGTTATGTTTAATGCCAAAGTTATTGTCATTGTAAAGATTTACAGCATCTTGTGCACACTTACAGACATTTGTGTACACCAGACACTTAAGCATAGTCTACCTAACTGTACAGTTCTGAATATGTTAGGTCTTTCAAATGTATAGATTGTACTGTTTCCTAGGATCGGTAAAAATATGCCGTTTTGTACTCCCATTGCAACATTCCTTTTTTGTTTTCAGTAGTGGGCACATCTGGTAAAGCATTAGTTTATGCATGGAATTTTGTTCCGTGTCTCTGGGCATTCTGCCGTCTTCCGTAAAAGAGCCCCTGATGATCTTCTTGTTCTATTTGAGACAAATAGAAACAACTCTTTTCAGTCATTTAAGTCATCGTATCGTTCTGTTTGTCATTTTATCATTCTTTCACACATGTTTGTGAAGCAAAATGAATTACTGTCAAATGTTATAAGTTTTCAAAACTAATTTTCTCTTAGATTGACTTTGTCATTCATGCAGCTGCTGTTGTCAACTTGATTTATCCTTATGAGGTAAGTTTTGGCACTTGTTTACACAGTATCAGATTCGTTCTGGATTACACTTTGCCACAAATAGCCATGTTGTTTGCATGGGTCCAGTACAATCTGATGCTCTCTGCATCGCTTTCTTAGAGTGTAATTACTCTGCATTAAGGTGAAGTATATCTTATTACTAAATGCATCGGTGCTCATGTAATCAGATAGAGTCGATGGGACAATGCTACGAAACTTCTTTTGATATTTGCTGCTTCGTTTTCAATTTTTGTCAATTGAGAACAAAACAAATCAAAATCTTCTGCATTGCGTATGATTCGATAAGTGATACAGTTTTGAGCAGAGTATATTTCTGAACCTTATGTCTGCCCCCTGTTCACACGACACGGCTCTTATTTCAATCGCCAAACGCACCAGAAAAGTTAAAAGTTCGAAAAATCTCGTTCGAAAAGACTTGTCGCGGATTTTTATGACGATCGTGATGTTTATGTATACGTGCCGAACTCGCAACCTTCAGTCTCAAAAGTCAGTACTTGAACAAATGTACTCTTATGGTCACCGTCTTTGGCATGCCACAGCAGCAAGGCCCTTTTTGTCCGTGAGTCATCATGTGCGACGTGTCTGTACTTTGAAATGTTTTTTCCTGTTATAGGTACTGCATGGCCCCAATGTTCTTGGTACACAAAATGTGTTGGTATTTGCCTGCACAAGCAAAATTAAACCAGTGCATCACATCAGGTAAATGAAATATAGTACGGACAATTGATTGACGTATTCGTCGTGTCTGGAGAGATTTCAGTGTTTTTAATTTGCCTGCAAAGTGGTGAAAATAGTCTAAATTGGACAGAGCTTTCTGATTTCTTGCTTCAGTGTTTGTGCTAGAGTTCTGTTGGAATTGGCAATGGGTCTGTAAAGGCATTGTACAGTACCCAGGTGTTTTTAGCAATTCTGCTCCAGTTGCATCCCGCAAACGTGTTTAGGGCATCACACCTAGTAGAAGATATGGAGAGGTAATAGAAAAAGGGACAGGGCATGGCTAGCTACTCTAGAAAATGGATGGATGAATCGAGATAAAGAATTATGAAAAAGGAGTCGAAAGGTGTAGCGAAAGGAATCGTTTATAAAATGGTACGTTGCAAAAGGATGCAGAAAATGACCTGGCATAGTATAGGAACAGTGGTAGGGGTTCGTGGTAGGGAGCAGAGAAGGTAGTACCTTGGGGCAGAGACGGGGAGTAGAACAAGAGGCATGTTTGACGAGAGAAGACGTATGTACAGAGCAGTTTTGGGAAAGGAAAATGAGACTTGAGCCGAATATAGGAGATTATAATCTAGCATTTAAGAATATTCTGTATTTATCGTCAATACATTTGTATTTTTTTCAGCACTGATGCTGTTTTTTCGCATGGTTTACACAATTGTGGAGAGGATGATCCAATGACTGTCCATCATAAGCTCCTCACTGATGGGTAAGTTATTCTTTATCATTTGAGTAGTGAATTGGTCTAGGAAAATGAAATAGATAATCGCTTGATAGTTGTGGTAATGACTGATTTTTCTAATAAAATCATCGTTTACTGTTATTTTTGTATTAATACCCGGACTGAATTAAATTTGAACAGGAGCAATGATAGGATTATGATTAAGACAGGTTTCAAAGAGTCCGATATACATGTGGGAAAGGTACGAGAAAGGCGCGAGAAGGGATCTTGAGGGAAGGCAATTATCTTGACGCTATTTCAAGGTGTCAAGGTAGACCACAGGATAGGGTATCTTCCCTAAATATACATAGAGAGAAAAAGAGAGAGAAAGAGATGGGGGAGGGGAGAGGAGGGGGTGAACATGAGCTGCTTGGTAAGGTCTGCGTTCTCCTAGTGCTTTTAGTTTTTGAATTAATCGGAGCAATATTTTGTGTAGCATACTAACCCATAGTATGAGACGAGTGCAATAGCATCAAATGCACCAAATATAATCTGAACTCATCAGCATTTGTTAGACAATTACCCTCTTGAGTGGCCCAGCTGCTACAGTTATCATCGCCTCTCTTTCAGATGACTACTGTCCAGCTTAACTATCCACTATCAACATACAGGTTTCTAATGCTGATCAATTGTCTCGTTGTAACACATTTCGTCTCCTCTTGGTAATAATAACCGTGATTGACCAGTTGGAGAACCTGATTTAAAGGATGCGCCTCCGAGTTTTTTTGAGCAAACCTTCAAGTCCGAGATAGGGGATTGGCTGGAACTTTTTTCCTGGTAAATTCCCATCTGAACCTCTGCCCAACGCTTTTTGGTCCCCAACATTCTCAACCGTTCTCAAGTACAGTCACCGTCCTTCCACGACCAGTTGCCATCTTGGATTTTGGCTTTTCCTGTGAACTGCTAATCAGCCTCTGGGGGTGGTGGTGGGGGTTGTCAATTCGGCCTTCAGAACTGTACTTTGAGCTCTTCGAGGCTCCTTTTTTGAGCTGAAGCCCTGCAGCTGTTGTTGAAAGGTGGTACATATGGGGTAAGCGAGGAGAACTGGGAGCCCGTGTTTAGCGGGATGTTCCGTGCCAGCTAGTTTAGATATAAGTTGCCTGTTGCCGAGAAAAGGAAGTCTTTAATCTTTACTTGTGTTAAAGGCTTGCTAACAGAAGTATAATAGGGACACGTTTTGATGAACGCGTCTAGGCTTAAAAAAGTTGGAAAGGAATTAGAATGATGTTGGGAAAAGTAGAAAAATTGGAGTAGATAAGGAATAGAAAATGGGTATAGGATACGGGATGGGAATATAAAGGAGTGATGTAGAAGGAATAGGAATTTGGAATTGGAAAGAAACAGGGAAGCAGACAAAGACACAAACTGGGAAATGCACGGCAACAAGGCTTGGAAGAAATAATATGGAATAGTACATAACAATGTAATCACAAATCCATAGGGAAAAGTAAGTGGGTTCTTAAATTGTAGTATGAACTTGTCTATCACCCTTCAAAAGGGCAATTGAATGCATCTTAATTATCATTTCCTGTGAAATCTCGCAAATAGGAACATCATAGCGGAAGGATTTCATGAGCACGAAAAATTTTAGGGGAATAAAGAAGAAAGAAGAAATAGAGAAAAAGAAGAGACAAGTGATTTATAAACGTGTTTTCTTACCATCAACGATGTGCTGTGTTTCACATCGGTTTTGGATCGGATATTTAGATGACACGTTTTTGTCTTTGCAGATATTCACAGACAAAATGGGTAGCTGAGCAAATCGTGTTAAAGGCAGGTGAAAAAGGACTGCCGGTTGCTGTGTATCGTCTAGGTAAGAGTGTATTTCGAGTGTATTTATAGTGTATTTAGAGTGCATTTAGAGTGTATTTACAGTGTATTTAGAGTGCATTTAGAGTGTATTTAGAGTGTATTTTCATAAGCAAATGTTAAAAGGAAGGTGCGATTGCTACAGAGTTGAAGACGTTCTGATAATCATTTATCTGCCCATCAATATCTGCATCTATTAATCTGACAGACATCTGCCCATCGAGCCAAGCATATATCCATCTTCCTTTGCATGTATTTATGTGTGCAACAGAGCATCGATCCAGGCATGTGTTCATCTTCTTTTGCGTATATTTGTGTGGTCAACGGAGTATCGATCCAGGCATGTATTCACCTTCCTTTGCATATATTTATGTGTTCAACGGAGTATCGATCCAGGCATGTATTCGCCTTCCTTTACATATATTTATGTGTTCAACGGAGTATCGATCCAGGCATGTGTTCATCTTCTTTTGCGTATATTTATGTGTTCAACGGAGCATCGATCCAGGCATGTATCCCTCTGTCCCACGATCCGTGCATTTATGTATTTTTTACCATACATCGTACCCGTCTGCCCATAACGCATATCATACATCCATATATCCATTTATTTGCATCTATAAATCTGACAAGCATCTGCAGATCAATTCAAGCATATAGCTATCTTCCCTTACATATATGATAAACCGATCATGGATAAATGCATTTATGTATTCTTTATTTATACATGTATCTATCTGCCCTCATTTCAAATCATGTTTCCATGTAAATATGAATGCATTCATGGTTTCAAGCATCGTCACATCGGTCGTTGTTTATACATGTGCATGGTTATGTGCGTGGATTTATAAGCCGTCGCTTTATTGCATCCATGCTTTAGTAAAATCGTGCATTTATCCGCATTTATACATGCGATGAATACATATTCGCGCGTATGTGCACCGTTAAGTCAGTGCATTCGTGCCATTAATGTCTACGCATGCACTCAGTCATACCTTACCTTAGTATAAATACGTATACATGAATAGATCTATACGTCACTGCATTAGTACGTGAAGATATTCTATCCGTGCATGAAAACTTCCGTGTTATAATATTCGAATGTATCAATACATGTAAACATTAACTCATTCGTGTATAATTATATCTTTGCACCAGTGCATCCGTACTGAAATACACACGTGCATTAAGATACCCATTCTTTGACATAACCATGCATGATTACGGCAATGCTTTAAGACAGCAGTGTACAGTATGCCTGTATGTCGTATGCATGAGTTTGGGGAATCATGCATTTTTGGGGCAATGTATCTAATGCATGCGTACTTACTCCCATTTCAAAGTGACAATCTTGTTTTTAGGTATGACTTTGATTACTGCGTATATATTTCCTGCTTCTAGGTAATCTCTCTGGCGAGCAGCGTTTTGCTTATTGGAATCCTGCTGATTTTAATTATTTAATGCTACTTGGATGCCTGTGCACGGAATCAGCGCCAAATATTGACTGGATGATCGAGATGACGCCAGTAGATTTTGTCAGCACGTCCATTGTTAAGTTAACGCAGGTACTATTTTGACATCCAGTGGGTGTTTTGATGTTACCCATTTTGTTGTTTAAACCTTCACTTTTACTCTTTTTCTTCTTCTCTTGGCTTAAATCCCACTATGCGGGGTCGCCGCTGTAGATCTTTCTCTTCCATTCTGTCCTATCCTTTGCATCTCTCTCTATGACGTGTGCTGCGAATCAGTTTCTCGTCTATACACATGACAAAACCAGCGCAGCCTAGCTTCCCTCAGATGACTTGACATTTTTGTTACTTCCATTTCTGTTCTCACGACCTCATTCCTTATCTTGTCCTTCAGTCTCACTCCTTTCGACCATCTGCGCATTTTCTTCTCTGCCACCTCCAATTTATTCTCCAAAAAAACTTTGTTGTTGCTACAGTTTCCATCCCATACACCATGGCAGGTCTGACCACAGTCTTGTACAATTTGCCTATCACTTTTGGTGGTACTTTCCTGTCACACAATACACCAGGCATCTTTCTCCAGCTTTTCCATCCTGTTGATATTCTCTTTGCTACTTCCTTTTCTGCTCCACTGTCTACCTGCACTGTCGACCCGAGAGATTTAAATTCCTCAACCCTTTGTACCACGTCTTCTTGCATCCTTACATCTCCTGGATCTTCTGCACCTCCCCCTGCACATAAATACTCAAGTCTTCTTGCGGCTAACCCTCATTCCTCTGTCTTCCAGTGCTTGCCTCCACAGTTCTCGAGTTCTTTCTCTGCTTCATCCTTGGCGTTTGTACGCAATACGATATCATCGGTAAACATCATTGACCATGGTGCCTCCTTTCGTATCCCTTCAATTAACCAATCCCATAATAGTGGCAAACAGGAAAGGGCTCAAGGCAGACCCCTGGTGTACTCCAACTGTCACATTGAAGGGTTCACTCAATGCTGCTGTTGTCTTTATCTGTGTTGTACTACTTTACATGTCTTGCACTATCCTTACATACTTTTCTGTTACTTTCTTTAGCCTCAAACAGTTTCTCTCTCGGCACTGTATCATATGCTTTTCCCAAGTCTATCAAAACACAGTGTACATTCTCTTGTCCTTTTCTGTACTTTTCTAGCGCCTAGCGTAAGGCAAAAATTGCATCTGTTGTGATTCTTCCTGGCATGAACCCAAACTGCTCCTCTCCAAATTCCACCACTTTCGAAATCTTTCATCCATCACCCCTCCCATATCTTCATGGTGTGTAACATCCGTTTCATGCCTCTTTAGTTACCACAGTCCTGGATGTCTCTTTTGTTTTTGTAGTTTGGGACCATTGTGCTGTTCCGTCAGTCTTCCGGCATTTCCTCAGTGTGTAGCTCTCAACTAAACCGCTTTCTCAGCCACTGTTTACCTGGTCGTCTGGGCCTACAGCTTTCCCTCTCTTCATTCTTTTGAGAGCTCTTGCCACTTCTTCTATGGAAATATCCTCCACTTCAGTCTCTTCGTTTGGTGATACCTCTCTACTTATCCTGTTATTCTCCACATTCATCAACTGATTGAAATATTCCTACCATCTTTTCTTGACTTGCTCGTCATCCACAGCCGTCATGCCATTTGCATCTTTGATCAGTTTTGCTTGATATACATCTTGAGATTCCTTGTGCTTTTGCCGTGCTATCCTTAGCGCTTTTCTCTGGCCATCAGCTGAGTCCAGCCTAGCATACAGATCTTTGTATGCTTCAGCTCTAGCTAAGGCTACCTCCCTCTTTGGTGCCTTGTTTGCCTCCTTATAAGATTGGCTAGTTTTGCTGCATGTTTCGTATAAATAAGTTGCCATATACTTTCCTTTCTGATGATTCATACTCTGAAGAGTGTCAGACGAAAAAAGCTTTTAAGTATATTTTTAGCGCAATGTCACAAATTTTCAAGGCGATATTATATATTTCTATGTGTGTCAAAATGACAGCTTGTACTTGTTGTATCAGGTTTTTTACTTGTTTTGCAGACCATTTCTTGGTCCCTTGGTAAAGTATTTCATATCATCAACGATGAACCCATGGACTCCAAGTATGTTGAGTGCACAAGTTCGTTCCTAAATGTAATATTTAGTTAACAGCATGGCTTAAACGCCTCGCTAGAATGATCGAATAGCCTCTTTGTGAAATTGATACTGACTTTTGTCAAATGTTGTGGTGTTTAACGAGGAAGATCAGCATTGAGAACAGAAAGAGGAATTAGCATTGAAGTGATGGTTAAGGGAGCCAGCACTGAACTAATTAGGAGGGAGTTTAAGGTGATAGGAAGGTGAATTATCGTTGGGGTGTTGGAACGTGCTGCCAATGTTGGCATTAAGGCAAGAGGACCAATATGGAGCAGAGACAGAGAGAAGCGCTGACATGGAGAGATGATCATGCGCATTACCTAACAGAGTAAGCATGGTCCAATGTAACTTGATATGAAAGGTTCTTGGCGTTCATCGATGAAAGCGAGCCAAGTTTACTTTTTAGGTTTTGAGCTATGTTATGTGACGATGAGGTATTTTTTGTTTGTAGAGGTATTATATTTTTATACGTTATTTCATGTTTTGATAAGGTATCATGCTTTGGTGAGGTATTTTTTGTTCGAAGAGAGGTATCATATCTTTATGCGTTATTTCATGTTTTGTTGAGGTATTGTTTTGATGAGGTATTATGTTTCGATGAGGTATTATCTTTGGATGAGGTGTTATTGTTGTATGAGTTATTTCATGTATTAATGAGATATTTAATGTTTTTGGGTATTATGTTTCGATGAGGTATTTAATGTTTGGTGAGGTATGTTATGCTTTAATTAAGGCATTACATGTTTTCATGTCGATTTCTATCGATATTTTATGACGTATATAGTGTTTGTTTTTCTGACTTATTATATGTTTTAGTGAAGTATTTTATGTTTTGACCATATATTGTACATTTTGATCAGGTGTTTTAACTTTTGCTTACGTATTTTGTGTCTTGATAAGGTGTTTTATGTTTTCATGAAGTATTTAATGCTTTGATGACGTATTTTGTTTTTATGCCATTTATGTTTTTCTGACTTATTTTACGTTTTGATGATGTTTTTTGCCTTTTAAGTCTTTTATGTTTTGATGAAGTATTTTTTAGTTTTTATTTATTGTTTATTTTTTGATCAGGTATTTTATGGAATGGATATCAACACATGGCTATCCACTTACTATACTTCCATATGATGAATGGGAAAGAAGGTAAAGGATATCTGCCATATAAGTATGTGTGACGGTTATCTTCTCTTGGTGATATCTCATGGAAATTGCTCTTTCGTTTAATAACCAATCCAGTTCTAACGTGGTGATATGCGGAGAAAGTGCATACATATGTCTGTACACGCCTTCGTGCATAGTTGTGTGCGTACGTGTTTGCGGGTCAGTATGTGCACGCGTGTTTGTCTGTGTATGTGAGTATGGTGCGTTTGCTTAGGCCCTTTTACAGTTCTCATCTCTATCAACTGTCAGAACAAGACTGGCATTCGTGATATCAGCCACGATGGTTTGCGGTATCATGCTGGTTTTGGTAGACACTATTTCAACTGTTACGCCTTACGAAATTTTTCTCACGTGGGATTGCCCCGCGACATGTACTTTTCAGGAACGTGCCAAGGCAGGTTTTAACCATAGAAATTTTAGGATTTGTATGGTTTTAACCATAGAAATTATAGGATTTGTATGGTTTTAACCCAGGACCTCCTGATCTTTGTTTAAATGACAATAGATAGATAGTCAGACAGACAGACAAAGAAAGAAAAAAAGAAAGACAGACAGACAGAGAAAGAGAGAGTCACTGGAAAAGACGACGTAAAGAAAGTTAGAGATATTCCCTTGGAATGAAGCAAGTAAATCTTGAACTGCAACATAATGTTTGGATTTAGGATACAACAAACCATACGTCATTCGAGTACGTTCATAGAGTATGCGATGTTAGGTACAGTAGGATCATAAAAATCTACCCTTTTGCTGATGTCACTGTTTATGTGTTTGTTTGTATTGTAAATTTGACATGGTCTGCTTTCAACTGACCCACTTGTGTCTTGTTTTAGAGTACGCAAAGTAGCAACCGATCGAAATGACAAATCGTTAAAGCTCCTAGTGCAACTGTTGGAATCAATGGTCAAGTAAGTCATATTCTTGATTTTTTACCATCAAGATTTCACCTGACATTCATTCCAATTGCTTATGTTATTGACTGAGAAGACAGTATGTACTATGTATTATCCATCACACAAATGTCACATGACTAAGGCCTTGTAGGTCGAAAATTCGCGGATGGATCGTTTTCTTTTGTACGTGCGTGGTAAAGTTACAAATGTTATATTAAGCTGGTTATATACCAACCTAACAGAACTACGTTATTGTATAACTGTGGCTACATGTTAAACTTGACTGGAGGTTGAGGGTTTTATCTGTTCTCATTTGTTCTCTTTTTATAGAAATGCCTCGTTTTTTAGTCAACTGAGTACTTACAAAAATGATAATTTCAAGCGTGTTCTCCAAGTCTTTGAGATGACATACCCAAAACTGGACGGCCATTTGTTAAACAATTACCTCAGTTCATTGGCACTTCGAAAAGCAATACCCGAGCCCAAAGTTATCAAACAAGGTATGTTTGACACCAAAGCCAATTAAACGACCACCATTTTTCTGTTTTCATAAAGACGTTCTACACCTTTATTTATCGGAAAACTCGTAAACCCTATATAATCAACATATACTGTATCTAGTATGTATCCAATATAGTTTATATATACCCTATATAGTTAGCATATACCCAATATAGGCAATCATGCCGTCTTTCCAACTGAGCTAAGCAGCTATAACCCTATATAGTTGGTATGTACCCTGTATAGTTAGCATGTACCTCCCATATTTTTAGAAAATGCCACGCCCTTTGACGAGCTAACAAAAATTAATTAACAGCAAAGTCAGCCAGGGCAGCA
>JANTCA010002086.1:0-11578 GCA_024741275.1 Chironex yamaguchii | reverse complement strand
AGCTAGCTAACTAACTAACTAACTAACTAACTAACTAACTAACTAACTAACTAACTAACTAACTAACTAACTAACTACATGTGCACAATTCCGGAAAGCATGTGTGCTCATGCCTAACACATCTCCCCTTATAGATCTAGGGTTCATCACTAAGTTGTTTACTAACATTATTAATACAACAATAACAACTGCCCTTTGTCACATGCAGACAAGCATACTATTCCCATTTTAAAGTGAAACTAATTAAAGCACCAATGACAATTTAACAGATTTTGTTGCCTTGCACAGAATTGGGGCTTTTATAGAACAATGCACATCAACTGAATACAAAATATCAGGAAATTTAAACCAGTTTCAACTTTCCTGAAAGCTTTAGGAAACCAGTCCTATGAACACCAGAAAAAATTGCTTTATTGGCTAATCAAAATTCAAAAAAGAAAAAAGAATGCAATCCTGTTCTCTAGCAAAACAGGCTGATGATGTCAGGGGTAATTCAACCTACCACTAGACTAACAAAACAGCAGATTGTCCTCAATGGGGAAATATCTTCATCTAAAAATCCACACCACATGAATTGAAAGACTGTTTCATTTAAACTCAGTGGATAACAGTGGATTATGCCCTATGCAGATTTTCGTTATTACAAAACAATGTGAGGCACTTTAGTATTGACTTTTTCTAGTTCATTACCATAAGTAATGTTTGCTCTCAAGACGCTATCAAAAATGCCATTGAAAAGTTGTTTCAGATGTCACAAGTTTTCCAATAGCTTCTGTGATGTGAATTTCCAATATCATATTTAAGATGTGTGAAAATTCATTATATATACTGTCTTCCTTTGTCTTGGAATACTGCATCTTTGATAAAGCTCATTTGAATGCATAATTATTAGTATGTCTACTGAAAATCAAATGTCATGTTTGTAAACTTGTGTTTGAAGTGCTATTTCTTATGGTCTTACCCTTATTGCAAAGCTCCATCCTGCCCCTTCATCTATTAAGCACCTTTCCAAAAAGCTCCCCTTCAGAAGCAGGAAACTAAAAGAAGCCCCCTCTCTATATTGAATCCACTATTCTTGTTTTATAACACCATCTAAGTAAGAGGAAAATTTTTGTGACAGCATATGATGTTTACACTTGTGTGACTTGTCAACTTCAATGACCTCCATCTCTATATTGTCAGGCCCTTCATGTATTTTCCAAAATTCAAAGGATAAGGCAACAAAGTAATTTCATGGCCTTGACCTTGTGCATGAAATAAGCTAAGTGGTCTTTTAATCACTTGTCATATCATAATTCACTCCTGACTGTCCTAATCCGGTCTAATCCACTCTGAGTTTTAGTCTCATCCTTTTCGTGTAACTTTCATGTAAAAGTTGCCAGTTGAAATGCCATTTTGGTTTACACATGTCTTGTGTTGTCTTGTCTATTACTTACTACATATACAACATCACTCTCCTCTTACAACCTGAATATTTTACAAGATCAGCTAGAGAATAAATACAGATTTTACTGCATTTCCACATTAATGAGTATTGATAATACAACCCCAACAAAAATTTTTATAGGATCCTACCGGATACAAAAGGATTTCCCATCAAATTAATAGGAATAGGACTTCCAGTAAAGATGTGCAAGATTTCCACAGATTGATTTGCCTATAGCCAGTTATGCATTTGCGACTTTACGAGAAATGGAAAATAATGCTGTATTGCCATTTGAAATGTCTTAGAGAATTGCTTGCCAAATCCAGACACTCAGGAATGTGAAAATATGCCGCAAACTTGGAATAGAAAAGTCAATTGTTGAAGCAGTCCAGGAAAAATGATTGTGACATTTTGGACATGTAAACCAAAGACTGTCAATAGTCCTGTTTTCCAAGCGTATAAAAGGAATTTTGGTGGAAGAAGACCACCTTGGAGACCACCACTATGATGGCTTGATCAAACTAATAAAGATACTGGTCTTCCAATTGGGACAGCTGAAAGATGAACTATGAACAGAGATGAAAGGTGTGCAAGGAATATGGAGAGAGCAAGGGGCACCACTGCCAGAGATGATAAATCAAGTAAGTCGGTCAGTCAAGATTTGCCCCTCATCCTGCAATAGCTCAACTGCCTATACAAGTAAGTCCCTCTCTCAAATCCTATAAGGCCTATATGCAGGATCCTATATGGTCTTATGCAAGGTTTTGCATGGATCATTGGACATAATTCCATCATGTTTAGTTTGCGGTGAATGGATTAACAGGCATGTGTCAAAGTCTAATGAGTCAAGAGTTGAAAGCATTAAAACAGAATAGTAATTTGATAATGACTGATGCTACACGATTAAATTATTCTGCTTGTACCCTGCTGTTATCTTATAATATTTAACGTTGCACATTGCTGCTTTTGCAAGAATTGTTGTATGTGTTTTACCATTCTATTCAAAAAATGTTTTGTTGTTGTCTAAACCTCCACAGTAATAGTTATCTCATCACCTAGCCGGCAGTTTCCTGACAGCATTGATGACAGTCTTTCAAATCATTGTGCAGTATTGGAAATAGTGGGACAATTAAGGTACCTGGGCACCATTTAAAGGCCAGTGGAAGTTTTGATCCCACAGTAGCCAACTGTATTCAAAAAACATGGTTTGTGTCCTGGTCACAACAAGGCCCACTTCTTGGCTCACGAGGACTATACTTGTCACAAGGAGGCCTGATCTATTCAATTTTTCAGGCCTACTCTATTCAAGCAAACATAAGACAACAGCTAGTGAGCACTGAACAAAGCATGGTGCATATGATGTGGGGAGCAGCACTTACTGACTGTATCTAGTCTTCAGAGATCTGCAATCGATTGGGACTATCACAAGGGATTGAGGTAGTTGCAGCAACCAACCTACTGTAACCATATGGGTACCTGCTGAGACGAGAAGTGGAGAACCCAATTACCCTGGCACACCAGCTAAAGGTTGGTGATACCAGACCACGTGGAAGACCCAAGAAGACCTGCGACAACACAGTAAAGGAATTGATGATAATTTGTTGACTAAGACCAAGCAAGATCCTCAACAGGAATTCATGGTGCTTGATGATTTAGGACACCTTGAAAAACCTCAGTTGTCAACAACAAGGTGACCAGTGATGATGATGATAATGATGACATTGATATAAAAACCTGCATATTCCTGTAAGATCATGAAAGATCTTTCAAGGCTCGTTTCTAATTTTATCAGATCTTCTATAGGATCCAGCAGTATCCTACAAGATCTTAAACAGGATCCTGTACAAGATCCTATGTAAGATCGGGACATCTTGCCACAAGATTCTGTAACGATCCTGTAAGAATTTTCACTTGAGGGCTTTCACACCATTTTTGGGCCCTTCCATGCAAAAGATCTCTCACAAGCTATATCTTTCGACACATGGCAACTTTAAGGGGAAGATCCAGAGAGTTGCAACAGTTGTGGACATAGCTGTCAGATTATAAACAAAATAATTTTCCCTAGCTATCATAACTGAAGTGACAAAAACTCTTTTTATCTTCCATAATATCAGTCCTTTTTACCCATGACCCACTTTAACATTGGATCCACTTGGCAAAGTCAAGGAATTTATGCAGCATTATGCTTTAAGCTACTAGTTGCTAATCCTGTCAGATTTACATTTCAGACCCCTGAAGAAAGCTCTCAAATTGCTATGCTCAGGGACACTGGAGTACTGGTACACAAACAATGAAACGGAAATCAAAATTGAAAACAAGGAAAATGAGACAAAAATTTGGATGCTCCTGGGGTACTCCCCAGCAAAAGTATTAGTGTCCACATCCTTTAGATTGGCTTAAGATGCTGTCAAAAATGTTTTGACACATGACGATCATGTTCATTTACGCCATATATTGGCTATTTCTCCATATGTCCTATGCCGAATGGTATAATGCCAATTTGCAAAGGCAGGATGGTGGTTGCTCCCATGTCCCCTCTCTGGCATCCCTGACTATGCTTATATGAGCAAATGCATAAATACCCTTTATGCAGACTTTAAAAAAAACGGCAAGGCAATCAGTGTGCTTGAAATCATGGGCTGCTGAGTGTTGCAAGCTTATGGACAAGTGATATAACAATCGTAAGCCAATCACAAAATACCGTAATGGCTTTAAGCTAATGTGAAGGAACAGCATGATGTCACGAACCCTTGCAACACTCATCTTCTTTCTAAGTGATGCAAAATAAAATTTGTGTTTTAAAGAGTTAAAAATCTGTAATCAGCATCTTTATCCCACTCCTTAGAAGAGTGCCATTAGGAGGGAACCAGGGGGAGGTATGTTTTCTTGTAAAACAGTATTTCCAAAATGTCAGAAACTAAAGGACCAACACTTTCTCCTCGTCGATACCAAGCCTCAACAACTGCCATAAAGATGACTGAATGAGAGCCTTTCCAGTTATTAATTAAACTCTAGCATGTGCAGGGGTCCTGATCAAATCATGTTTACCATCAATTCCCTGACATAGTTAGGGAAATTCCACAGCTTATTTAACTCCTGTAAACTCATTCTCCATGTATTCAAGCTTGCTGAAGGAACATGCCTCTTTAGGTAATGTACGAAGACATTATAAGTTTCATATATTGTTCTCAATCCAGTAATAGTAGCTCAAACCAGACAGAAGCTAAAAGCCACTGTTTGTTGAAAGTCCACTGCTGCTAATACTTGTAACGCAACACCTAATCATTGGCTTGGAGACATTGGATAACAATACTTTCTGTTATGTTCTATCAATGGACCAATTTGGGAAGAGTTTAATGATTTGTGTTCATCCAAAGTAACCAAAATGAGTTTTTCTTGTCATTAAGCCTCATTTGATTAATCAAGGATGAAAACCAGCCACTCTGATTCCTATTTGCATTAATAAGAATCAAGGTAACATCTCCCATACAACCACCAATTGCACCTCCTGCCTGTTATTTCTTTACGATCACAATATAACTGTAACTTACAATACTATGGATTGCCAGAAGAACGAATGCATCAGGAAGGGGAGAGCTAGACTTGGTTTTTGTAAAGAAGCGTAAAATTAAGACACCAATCTCTGATTATAGAAGGCTGAGTTGAGGGCAAAGAGAAAGTGGGCAACCTAGGAGAAGATGGCATAAAAGTGGCCGGGATTTCCAGTGGAAAAGCTGAAAGAATGGCCTTGGGAAGAGGCACATACAAGGCAGTTATCAAAGCAGCCATGTTGACAAGTTGTCATGTGATTGAGACAGTGGTGGCTGGGGTGTGTGTAGGGGGGGGGTATTAAAGGTATTAGTCTAACATCATTTCTTCAGATTTAGCAGCCTCGTTTTTGAAATACTTAAATAAAACTAAAAAAAGAAATCTAAATAGAATTGCATCATGTCAGAAGAAAGACAACTGTGATGTGCAAGGAGACATCCACACCATAGACGCCCAATATATCTGTGTGATGGCCTTTGTTTCTCTTAATTCTGACTTTCTGACAGATTTTCTTTTGAGCAATGGAGCTGCAATATTGCTACGAGCAAGGTATTAGTTTCAGATTTTTGATACCTTCCCTACAAAATTTTTTGCATGTGTCAGTAAATATGAGGTAAAATTCCTTTGTTAAGTGTCGCTATAAGAATAGTTCAACAGGGCCAAGGTATCAGTTTTTCATTTCTAATACCTTGGTGGCTGAGGAAAATAGATCGTCTGTTGGAATAATGAATCGTGCTGTTGAAGAAGTTTATCGTTGGGGTGTTTCTCACATTTTTGAACTTTGGTCATCTCAAAAAATTCTGACACACAGCAGTGTCTGGATTCCAAAAACATGGGAGATCTTGTCCAAAAGATAAGCACAAAATTTTGCTTTTACTAGCACAAAAACAGTTGTTTAAGGAAGAAATTGTAAATAGATTCAAATCGTAGATTTGAACGTTTTTTAAGAAAGTAGCTTGATAGATTATTTGTTTCTTTATCGTAAGTAAATCAGTAGTAATTTGTATCATGTTCATGCTTATATTCATTATCAGATAGTACTTTGGGTAAAATTAGAGGCTTTTTACATTGAAGATATGCATATTTTTAAGGGGGCTTCCACTCTTAAACCCTTCATGAAGGATTATAGCGACTTCCAGCCAGATATTACATTTGCGAGCAAAGCGACACAATTCTTGGGGGACTGATACCTACTTTTTTGCCTCCCAGCTGCCCCTGGAACGAGAATAATTGATTGATGACTGCTATAAATCACAGCTTACCTTATATCTTTTGCCCACCATCTTGCCTTGCAATGACAACTATTTGCAATCATAGAAATCAAGGTAAGGTCTCCCATACCACCACCAATTGCACCTACTTTCTGATATTTCTTTACGATCACAATATAACTGCCATTTAAAATACCATGGATTGCAAAAAGAACAAATGGATCAGTAAGAGGAGAGCTGGACGTAGATGAAAATTGGTTAGCGCTTTTTGTGAAGAGCCGTAAAATTAAAGTATTTTGGCCATGTAAAAAGACTAGGCCCTCAACTTTTTCCAACAGAAGACTCTGGCAAGAATGCTCCAAGAATCAGAACAGCTCCTTCCATTAAGTTAATGATAAAATTTTCCTTCTGACATTTTTATGGATATGAACTTCTAATCTGATGGGTCATCCAAATTTCTAACCTTAAAAATCTTCTGCCACCAGGAGTCATTATGAAGGCCTAGTCGTCCTTATAACTAAAGTTCACTCTTTGTAACAGCTCTTGTTGAAAGGTGCCACCTTGTTGTTGTTGTTGTTATGGCTATGTGAGGCTAAAGAATCCTGTGACTGCTGCGAGTCTTCTCCGCAGGTCTTCCATTGTGAGGTCGATTGGGTTCTGGGGGCAGTTGAAGAGGCGAGGGAAATCGTGAGGTGTCCCCTCGCATTTTTGACAGCGATCGTCCACTGTAAGGTGCTACCTACAGGCAAAAATGAGCATTCCCCGCGAGAAAAAAAGCAATCCAAAGTCATCTCATGAAGAAATTTTGCCAACCTCCTCATTTCTTTAAGATTTTTATGATATTACAGCCGTTTCTTATTTCTGGCTATGGGAACGATGGACGGCACAAGCTCTTCTTTTTATCAATTTACTGTAAAGTCTGTCTTTCAAACATAAACCCAATGACCGTCTCGCCGTTTCAATTTTGTTTAGAATGTGAGGTAAGTTGACTTAAACAGATACGTCCTTAACAAAATACGATCAGCAGGTACTTGAAAAACGAGAAGATTATATTTCCAAAACCCTGTCATCAGCTTAAGTTATAACTTTCAAACTTACCTTCTCGGAAAGACAAAAATCCTTGATTTTACTGTTAGTAGCTTCTGCAAGTCAAATCAAGCAGACGAAGGTCACAAGGTAAAAGGGGAAGTCCTTATCAAATGGGGACAACATTACAAAAACGAGGCAAAATAAGGATGTCACAAAAGTGTAGTGTCACAGAATCGAAGGTCTTTCTATTTTGTCGTCTAGTGTCGTATAGCTAGTACAGAACGGTATATAACTATCAAACTAGCAATAGTAATAAGTGCCCCACTCATGGACTAAAAGTAGCATTAACCAATATTTTACATTTAATTTATGATATTTGCCTAACCAATACAATAAAGATTATTGTATAATCTTATAATCTTAATCTGTATTATGAGAAGTGAAAACAACCATTGTTTCATTGTTATTGAGTTTTTGCATTAATGGGGATGGTAATGTCGTCCATAAGAGTAATTACATAAAAAGGCATGTCTCTTTTTTTAACAATCGTAATGTTAATTAATTGCCCGATGCGGAATATGGATGACGAGATATTTTGGCTGTGATCTGCCAACACTATAAGCACAACATTTCATTGATAACCTTCTATCCAATCAACAGTTTGTCAAAATAATTGATCAATGAAAATCCTTCTACTCAAAATGGTATTTGTTTTGAAGATGTATTAAGGTGTTAATGACATATTTCATCTTTGTTTGATCACTGAAAAGCGTGGAAGAAAATTTCTATACTTAAAAGCTTTTTTCGTCTGACACTCCTCAGAGTATGAAACGTCAGAAAGAAAAGTATATTTAAAGGAAAGTATAGGTTGTCAAATAAATATACTTTCCTTTCTGACGTTTCATACTCTGAGGAGTGTCAGATGAAAAAAGCTTTTAAGTATGGTTTTAGCGCAATGTCGAAAATTTTCAAGGGGATTTTCGGGGAAATTCTTATGGCTCAAACCCACTGGATGCAACAGCAGCAACAACGAGAGCGCATGAAATTAAGAGACCTCACTGCCCTTTTCAATTAGATAACGATCCACCCATAAATGTTCAACCTACAAGGTCTTAATGATGCCACCGAATGTCTCATGACTAAGACCTTGTAGGTTGAAAATAAGGATGTCCACAGGTTAAAGCAGAAAAGTGCAGTACAATGACATAGTCATACAGAACCAATCTCCCTTAGCTGTGGGCATCTACGTCGCTGATTTTCAAGCTCCTTCAGTGCATGCAGGTGAAGGAATTATACAAATTTACGCCAGTCAGCTAGAAAATTCTAGATTTTACGCTGGCATAAAAGTGGTAGACAATCCTTACGCCATATATCTGTGGCATAAGATCTGCCAGTTGCCGTATGGCTAATTTCCATGGATAAAGTAGGTTATTCCAGTAGAAACCTTCGATCTATTTAACTCCGAAGGAAGAAAATTAATTTCTTGGGAGATCGTGTAAAAGAGATTTAAGGAAAAGCTACCGTGGTTTGATATCATTTCTATTAAGTTGCTTTTTCGATATTTGGTTTCTTAACTACAGCCACCGTCTTAAACAACTGATGTAGAATCTCACTGAAACTTCATTGTTAAAATCAACGTACTTTTGTGCTGTTACATCATTTAAACGGTGACCTGAACTTTGAAAATGTGAATCTTGTAAAACGCTTACCCATAACCTAAAAGGATAGTTTGTAAAATTTTTAGCATAAACTCTTTTTAGAAGCAAGAACAAATCCGAAGTGAGTTTTGGAGGTGCCTGCTTTTGTCCAATACATGCTAGTCGGCTGCTTTGACCGTAAATATACTTGTCAAGCAGTATTGCCAAGAAGTCCAGTCCTTATTCTATTTTGAGCCATGCAGAAGTTCAGGTGGCAAAAATAAAAGACTTGTTTTCGTCGCGTACGTCAATCAATTTCCAGCCAACAACAGTTCAAACATTAAAGCCTGGTTTCCAATGGATGACTTTTGGGCAACAGCCACACAATGACAAAACAGACTTTTTGGAAAGTTAGATACCGAAATACAAAAAAGTTCATTTGAAATTTTGAATGAGCTTTTGGTGGTGATGAGTTAGCATTCACTATCTGATTTGAAATGTCCATACCAAACTCTCTGATCATGACATCACGAAGGTTCAAACGTTGACTTTTGAGTCTGAGGTTTACTAGTTCGATGCCGATCCTCTTCTCAATACGGCTACTGTAGCAATGCTCCATCCATGAGTAATACTTTAGTGAGCCTGAGGACCAAAAACACCAATGATACCAACACTCAGAGCCAGCACGGCCGAGACCAATAGGACTACGATCAAGTGGGTATGAAGATCTCCGGGACTGAGATGTGTGGGAGGAACAGTCCCTTTCCTGCAAGTGGGTGGTAAGAGATTGGACCTGGAGGGTCAGTTGTGAAACTTGACTCTGAACAGCAAGTATGGTCGAAGGAGGATCACCATAAAAGGAGGGGGAGGCATGGCCACATAGAGAATCTTGTCAGACACGCAGCCAAGCTGATTGATCTATTGACACAGAATCGGCGGAAGAAGATGAGATCAGTGCTGATTGATCTATTGACACAGAATCGGCGGAAGAAGATAAGAGTTGAACATTGGTGGGGAAGTGCTGCAGAAAAGGTTGGCGGAGAATCATGTTCTCTAAGTGGCTGTCAGCAGGAAGCTGACGCATCGACGAAGAAGTTGGGTAGGTTTGCGATCTCCCAAAAGTCCGTGATGAGGAGCTGATGCAGACACTTGCTCAGAAGCTGAGGTTCGTTTGGTAAGTTCAGCTTTGAGATGATAATTGGATTTGGTAACAGGCGGGTTAAGGAAAACATCTCTGACTTCTTGGGCAATTTCAGATGTAAGAGAAAAAATAATGTACGCAAACTTGGTTGGTTGGGAGGTAATGTGTCGGGTAATGGGTAATAAACTGTGCTTCTATTTCGGCAAACCATACAATAGGATCCTGTGGACAAAATGAGGTACTTTTTGGCATAACATGGTGACGGAAGTAGTCGTAGGATGCTCAAAAGATGTGGTACTTGCTGGCGTAGTCATGATGACAAGGAATACGTAGCAAGCAACAAACAGTCAATGCAGCATTTTTAAGGTAAAACAAACAAATACGGAGTCAACAATTTAGTGAGTTAAGTATGATTAAATTAAACTCACCAATCCTTTGTTGAAGAAACACGAATAAGGAGAAATCCAAGTCGGAACAACACGACTTTTTGAAACAAACAGTGGGGAAACTTATTTTTTGACAAGTAGGCTTGAAGGGTTAAAGTTGATATGTCGCAAGATGTTACTTGCGTCATTTTGAATAGTGACTATGCGATATTATTGCCTCATGGTTTAATAAATCTCTCAAATGAAGAGTTGCTAAAAGTCATTCTTTTTGGCCATGAACAGTTACCGTTCGATTCAAATGCAAAAATTCTAACAGCAACGCTAAAATATATCCAGGCCTCCAAACGATTTGAATGAGTCAGGAATGAAAACTTGTAGATCTTCCTCTCTCTCCAAATATTTGCTTTCTTATTCTTGCAGTTAATTTAGTAGCTTTTTTCAGTCCGTATAATTAGTTCGTGTATGGGTTTATCTTAAAGGCCACGGGGTAGTCATGATAATTTGCTTCCCCTGGTATCGTCCTTGTAAGTGTGGTATAGTAGTTCCTAGTATTGTGCTAAGTAACTCGTTTTTGTAAGCTTTTATATTGAATGTATATATGAAAAAATAGTGACTCTATGAATGCGTTTATGTTTGCTGAGATAACAGACAGTTATGTATACGTTTGTATGCATACATATGTAATGGACATATATACATATGTAGTGGACAGATAGACTACAAAAGACCACTCTGTCTACTTCTGTATGGAACTAGTGCTAACGGTGATAAATTTGCACAAAACACATGCCGCTTGTAAGCGCACACACCAATAGGCACATTATCAATAACATCGGGCTCAATAATTATTGGACATTTTCTATTGAGGTCCTTGGGTTAGCAGAAAAAACCCAAGGTTTACATTCGTAAGGTCTAGGTTTGAATCTCCGATAGCTTTATATCAATATTTACAATCATGCTTTCATCACTCTTCCCGAATATTTTCGAGGAGTAACTCATAACTTAAAAAGTGTGATCTTCATGAGCCTACCTTTCCCTTCAGTGCTGAAAAGTTTGCTTCCTGACAGCTTTGCGGGAAAAGTGTTCACTAAGGTCATCTTGGTCTGTCTGCAGAAACTCACTGGACGTGTCTGCTCAGATTCGCAGTGTGAGCCGAGAGATCAACGGTAAACATGGTCTTCTCCGTCCACTAGCTCCAG
>JANTCA010002085.1:0-11578 GCA_024741275.1 Chironex yamaguchii | reverse complement strand
GATGGGATGGGGCAGATGGGATGGGGCAGATGGGATGGGGCAGATGGGATGGGGCAGATGGGATGGGGCAGATGGGATGGGGCAGATGGGATGGGGCAGATGGGACGGGGCATATGGGATAGGGCAGGTAGGATGGACAGGATGCAGTGTAGTGGAGCTATAAAGAGCAATGATCCCATCCTGGGAATTCTATGTTCATAGATGACAACCTGATCTGTCTATGTGTGTATAGCTACCAAAGCAAACAAGAGTACTTAATGACGAAGTACACACATACCTGTATGTAGCATTCCTATTCTGTCCAAAGCTTGAGGTCCAACAAATGAACCATGTCTTAAATTACTTAAATCTTGAGAAAATCGCTTGGGCATTCCAACTATTGATGGAAATATACAGTCAGGCCCCATTCTGCCAGCCATTCCTGCTTTTAATACACCACAGCCAGCATCAATGATGGCCGCAGTCTTATAGTATCCTAAGAAGAACAAGAAAAAACATTCAAACACAAATATGCCAAAAACGTACTTAATACTTCCAAGATAAATAGAGAAACGTAATGTAAGACTTGTTATTTGTCTCTAGCTATTGCCCTGGTGCATATCTTGCATTTCACTATGTTCTTGACATATGGACACATGTAATAATATCAGTGTTTCCTACAATCCATTTTCATTTGAACTATTAGTATCGAATGTATACTAGTCTTTAATGTTAAAATGTTAGAATTTGTATTGCTGTTAATGGTGTACAAACTGTTCCTCTTCAATGGCCTATATCTTTCACTCATTTCAGCAGTCTACAGTTCCCTTCATGACAAATTTCAACTCAGAGGTCTCATAAGCTATGTTGCAAGTATTATCAGCCTTAAATTTGATCTTTGATCACATCTCAGTATGTGCTTCTATACAAAAACCAGACTCTTGATGAAAGCATAAGTAATTTGCTCACACAATATGCTGCTTCAGCCTTCACATTCCTTTTACATAAAGATTAAATCTTCACCTTAAATATTCCAAACATACATTTGGTCACTTCACTAACAGACACAGTGCTTTTTATATATTTGTCAAGAGTGGGCATTACCACAATAGCTGCACTAAGTGGGAGCCAACCGGGCTCGAACTTACAATCCTCAGACTTAAAAGCCAACACTCAAACCTCCATGCCATCACGGCACAAAGGTTTGGTGAAGGACATTCAAAGTCAGATATCTGACACTGATGAAAGCTTAAGCGGAAACACAGAAAAATTAATGAATTTCCCCTTATCCACCGCTGGGTTTCGTCTCGTGATACAATAATATATATATATTATTGTGAAGAACGATTGTCTGAAATGAACTCAGTATCCTCAACACTTGTATCTTGGTTCAAGGTTAACATTGGTACACCTATTGACTTGACACGGATTCTAGTGATACTTGACAAAATATTAGGCTCCTATCAAATAAAACTTTTTGAAGAACAAAATTTAGGGGAAGGGAATCCAAAGGAATACATCACATTGAAACAGAAATCTTCATGACAATTGTATTGGGTGTTAAGTGCTTCATGCACTGATTGTCAAAGCAGACCTCTTCACTGGTTTGAAGCATATGCAGTAAGCAACTACATATCTCAACTAGCCAAGATTAAATTAAGTCACAACTAGTTTCTACATTCATGTTAAGACTATATAGTTGTTGTTCTAACATATATAGTTATAACATACATATATCCTGAAACCTTGTGAAAATAGAAGTACCAATGGTGTTAATTATTCAATTTCTTGTATGCATGCAATACTATAAAGAACAATCTTTTTGTGGTATAAAACTTGAAAATCACCTTGAAAATTTGCAACATTGAGCTAAAAATATACTTAAAACCTTTTTTTGTCTGACACTCTTCAGAGTATGAATTGTCAGAAAGGAAAGTAGATGCATAAAGGACATCCTTTCATCTAAGTGTATCGGAGTCTGTCTTCATTAAAACAAGAAAACCAGTACTCTGTAATCAGAAAGAGTTCGTTTTTTCACTTGGACTCTTCCAATGTTTTGTTTCTTCATTTTCTCTTTCTTCGTTTCTTTTCTTGTCTATTAGTGGCTAATCTTGATACATGTTTCATATAAATAGGTTGCCATATACATCTACTTTCCTTTCTGATGATTGATACTCTGAAGAGTGTCAGATGAAAAAAGCTTTAAGTATGTTTTGAGCACAATGTTGCAGATTTTCAAGGTGATACTACAAAGCTTCAATAAAGCTCAAACTTTTAAGATAAAATAAGAAAGATTAGCTAAAATAAATTATGACAACGAATACTGTAATAGGACACAAGGGAAAAAGTTTTTCACATAGTGGGTAAGGAACTCATTTGCAAGGCCTTGGTTTACAAGCACAATTGCCACTTCTTGACTGATTTTCTCAGCATTTAAGCAACCTGCCAAGGCCAGTGAAATTGATTTCTGCAAATGCCACCCTTGATTGTTGGTTCTTTTAAACAACTAAGCATGTTTCATTTTCAACAATCAATCAATTTAAAATGAAATATATACAATGTATTAAGATTTCTAAGTTATTTGCATGCTCTTTTGACCACAATCAATATTCTGGTCCAAAGTATGAGATGGACACTGCCGAGGCATTAAAACTCCTTACATTCATTTTCATGACACAGTGGCTAACGATCCATAACTACGAATACCAACATAGATGCCTTGAGCTATTATCCCTGCCTAATACATTCTTTTGTTTTAAACTTTAAGGTGTTTGGTAACTCTTTTTAATGTCTAGATGCTAGTGGCTCTTTGATGCAGCAATGTTTATTCAATTGACTACAATACTGCTTTGTTATTATATTGAGCAGCCTTGACTAATAAAAGAATGATCACCTATACCCCGTCTGTGACACACCTGATTATTAATCTTCAAGTACTCCTCAACCCCACCACCACCCCACCCCCACCCCACCCCCATCTTTTCAAATGTTGTAAGCATGCCACTTTTATGCAATGGATGATCCATAAAGGTACTTAATATGAATCCACCATAATCAAACACACACACACATATATATATTTATTTAATATCCTCAAATTTGGCCCATTCATCATGAATTAAACTGACAACACAGTGTGGGTGATATAACTGGCAGGTTTTTGTCAAAATTCTGTTGGCACTTGAGAACTTGTTCCAGCATCCCTCAGGATTCTTTAAAAGTTGTTAATGAGTTTTTAGATACAATTAGCACTAACTGTCCATTACTTTGACAACTTCAGCTTTGAAATTATTCACCTGTGATGAATGCCTAATCATTTCCAATTTAAGATTTCAAATGACTATCACTGTTTATGCAAATGGACTTATACAAAGGATCTTTTATTACATAGTATTGATTATGGTTTTAAGGGTCACTTGTTGATCATTACAATCATTTTACAAATGTACACCATTCAAACTTTGAAATGCATTGTATCTGACCAGGTCCATCATAGCTAATACACAACTTAAGTTTCCAGTTCATTATGGGTCATACAATCGCCTTAACACAAGTAATCTTAAATGCAACCAGTGAATACCCAAGTGAGAACTGAATTTTTGATAAGAAAAATGAACAACAAAAGAAAAGTTTACTAATGAAAAAACAAAAGAATCAAGCCAACATTTTTCCTGACTCTGTAATCACAGTACTGGGTGGCCTTTCCTGTGACTTCATTCAAGTATATAATAAAAAAATTCTTATGTATAATAAGAACCACATCGTCATAACAATCCCAGCAAACTCAAAATCTTATAAACAGTCATTCTTTTCTTAAAAGAACACAATGAAAAATCACTTACCCTTGGGTGACATTGTCTTGTTCTCAGCTTTAGTACCACGAAGAAGGTCATCCAGCTGATCACTAAATTCTCGGGAATAATCCACAGGGGGTGGGGCTTTAGGACCCTCTGGGAAAACATCGGGGGTGGCGACAGTATCCACATCGGTATCAAGATCATCATCAGTGTAACTTGGTTCAGAAGCAAGGCTTCGCAATGAGCAACTTAGGTCATCGCTGGTACAACTGTCTTCCGTGCTGCTAATACTTCGAATTCTGGCAACTTCGCTACTAATTTTTTGTTTGGATTTGTATTTTTCTTCGATTTTATCAAGTGTGGTTTCCAATTCATCCTCAGAATCGAGAAAATCAAGATCATCCTCTTCCTCTGCCAATAATTCAGCTAATTTCTCAGCATACCCTGAAAGGGGTCGATCGCCTTTACATAGCTGTTTTTGTTGTCGTTTCTCAACATAATCGATGATTTCGTCTTCGGATGAATCGACTACCTCAGACGTTGATTCTAGCTGAATTCTTGCTCTAGGGATATTTCGGTCAACAGGATAATTCTTATCCATGCCATTTTGGGCAAAACACCTGTCTTTTTCATCTAAATCCCTCCAAGCGCCACTTTTTGAGTCGATGTAGCTTGGTGATCCACGAAAATGAGATATTTCTTTTGTGGTAGTATCAACTTGATCAATTTCGTGTGTTACTTGTGCTAAGGAACGTCCTAAAACCGAGTTCGCTATAGCCTCGGCTTTATCATTCACTTTGTCGGTCCATTTGACACTAGAAATGTCATTCTCTTTAGTTCGTGATTTGTCTTCATCATTAACTGACCGAATACCATCCAATGCAGAATGAATCACTTTTTCGGAAAGTTCATTAAAATAAATTTCTTTTTCTTTTTCTGAGTTCATGATTATACTTGCACAGTCATATGCAGAATGGGCTATCGTTTCACTCATTCGTCTGGCATACTGTCCAACTTTAATTGTAGTATAACCATCCAATAAAATTTCCTCGGCTAACGAGCTACTGTAATCAACAAGAGCATCATCCTCTGTTGAGAGTGATCGCTTCGCGATTTTTGCAGGTAAAGATTTCGATTCCAGTGAATTAAATACACATTTCTGGACACTAACAGCCAATCCTTCACTAAACTTGTTCATTGTGAGATCAGACGAGCCTCTTCTTTTACTGCGTCCTGGTCTTCCTTTCATTTTGTGTAACAATCGATTATTTTGACTTTCCAAATGACAAAATGCTTTTCCAACCACATCAATAGCTAAATTCCCCGAATAACTTTGCATATAAATATTAGATTTTGTCAATACTTTCCCTTGCTCAACAAATCTTGTACCATCTCCAGTTTCATGTTTAGATTCCCGCAAACGAACAAGGCTATCGCTAATTGCTTCAGTAATCACTTCTTTCGATAAAGTACCTGCATGAGTTCCAAAATTGACAAAGTGATTCGTATTTTCAACCTGACAACGACCTGCATCTGTTTGTAATCGTGATAATTTTAATTCCCTGAAGCTGTCCTTAAACGACTTATCTACCACAGAACTTGCGAGGCAAAATAGTGTGTATTGCTCTGGTTTACTGACAGAACCATCAGGAGAGACCACTTCACTGCTATCCCTCTCCTCGTTTTCAAACGAGCAATCGGGCAACAATGATCCTTTCTCATCAGATGGACTTAGTTTCTCAGTGTGATTATACAATTCTTTCACGTTATCTATCCTATTCCTGTCAAAAAGCGACCTTTCTCCATCGTTTCCATCGTCAGTCGAGTTCCAAGCTTCAAATGGTAATTTTCCAACATCCTGGCAGTGTATCTTTGGATCAAATGTAAGATGATTACCAACTGAAGATTTGATGTGTGATCCCTGGACCACAATACCGTAACTTTCATCGCCACGAGATAAAACTTCCTCCCCGGTTCTAAATTCAGAAACATTTTCTGTCTCCTTTAACTCAGAACAAAATGAGGTACTAGAAGTTGTCTCGCCTGTAGCAAAATTCGCATTTTTTCCCGTCGAAGTCGAAGTTTCCCCATCGACAATTTGGTCTCGTGACACATTCGATGTCTTCGCATATTCCGTGTGAGAAATCAAAAAATGTTCCTCAGTCCCTATTTCATGACCGTTTACTAACCCCAACTGTGATTTAGGATGTTGTTTTTCCGATATCAACTTATTCCTCTTTCTCACACTGCTGCCAGAGTCAGTGTGCTCGAAATTGTGTACGATATCATAGTTGATTTCTTCATTAGGCTTTTTAATTACACATGTTTGAACTATCTGTACGTGTCCACCTTCATGTGCAGAATCTAAAGATGTTTCTTTTTTAAATTCTACACGTTCGATATGATTCCCATCATTTGCTGCCTTACTGTGTGCTATTCCCATCGTTGTTTCTTTAGCATGTCCTGTTTTATCATTCCCTTCACTGCCTACTTCACTTTCATTGTCAATGTCCACTTGATCGTCCTCCTTACGGTCATTCTCTCTTTGTTTAAACTTTTGTCTAACCGCCAGAAAGATTCCTACGAAAAACAAAACGTACACAACCAAGGCATAGTATGTCAGTTTACCAATGATAACGAGTTCAATTCCTGAGCTCATGCCAGTCTCTAGTGTGTGTATTTTCAAAGATATAAACAATCTATTTCTTCGGCCACTGCTCACCTTTCATGTTGAATTTCACTCCTATACGCTCTGTTCGCGCGATTGCATAATCGCCGTTTCAAAGCGAGACTGGTGTGCTTGGGCACCCAGCCAGGGGGGATAATCAAATGCAGTATATATTTTGATAAAAAATCACTAAGTCTCAAATTTAACACAAAGGATAGAGGTAGCAGGCCCTACAGGCTACACACCTCCCTACGGTAACAGAAACAAGAGGAAGGCGATGAAAAGGGATAAGATCGCGTTTATAGGTTAAGCATTGAAAAGAAGATCAAGATCTGCCGAAATAATACATTAGTGTCAACACGTCTTAACTGGATTTTACTTGGAAAAGGAATCAGAAAAACCACAAAAGGCTTCTTCTTTTGTACTTAATAACCATGTTGTAAAAAGTTAACATCTTACTGTGTTAAGAAAAAACCCTCCGTCCCAATTTAAATGTAATATTGTCTGAGTCGTCATAAATACATGGTTGACTAAACAATATACATTTATATTACATACATTTATATTATTACTTTGTCCTCTCTCTCTCTTTTTCTCTCTCTCTTCCATTTCGTCCAAATACCTCTCTATCACAATTTTCATCACTAATGCCGTGAGTCGTCTAACCGTGTCGCATCTTGCAACTACACGCCTCAATATTCTCTTTTACTACACATAGGTATCAACGGTCGATTTGTTGTTGATGTTTCAAAGGAATACACGCCAGTGTCGTAGTATACAACACATGTGGTAATATAAGTAGAAAAAGCACCAAGTACTCCTTGAGAGAAATGTTTAATATAAATTTTCATAATAATACACCACGCTTCGACAAGCTAAGTAATGCTACATTAACACCCTTTTCCTCTCACAGAAGACAGAATGTGAACGATCTGGAACTAAGACATTTTGTTATTTTTTTTAGCAAGGGAACCTGAAAATTCAAAACCACCCTAATTCTCAGTCTGATGCCCTTCTATGCATACTAGAGTTCCCTTAGCTTCACTTGTTCCCAGTAAACACGCTATGAACTCGATATATCATACGCCGTGATAACGTGGTCTGTTGAAGCTGAACTGCAAAATAGGGTGATGTTTGGAGCTACCAGACAACATGCTGCTGAGTTAACGACAGGTGATGTCTGCTTCATACAACGGCGATGGTGTGCAATTCAGAGATATTCGCACATAAAATAACACGCATTTCTAACATTTTTTTACATCACGACAAGACCTTTTTGAATAACGAGTTCGCTTCTTCTCGCGGTGCCAAAGTCCTTATATACTCTTTTAATCCTATTTCAATAAACTGTTCATAAACTACTCAATTTTACCAAACATAATGCATACTGATGTTCATAAAAACTTAGTAAACAAGTCATGTTAATACGGAATGTGAAAACACGCGTCTCTTCCAGATCACCCCCAACAAATGTACTTACTCCATTGTATCTCTCAAGACTTAAAACTTCAAAGTTTGTCAAATACTTATCAACTTATTTATTCAGCCATTTTGTAGTTGACACTAACATTAGCTCACCACCGCAAGTTGGCCCGTAGAAATTATAAGTACCCATGCAAGCACGTGATTGAGGGTATCAATACTAAATTCAGAAGTGTGCATTCACCAGTCAATGATCCATCACCATATTTGATAAGGTCACCAGACATGCAATGTAATCAAGTCTGTCAAAAGCTTACCACTCATTGAGCACCCCATGTTTCCAAATTAGCATTGATGATTTATCCTGACCCTTGAATGCCACTGGCAAATGCTTTATCCTTACCCTTGAATGCCACTGGCAAATGCTGTATCCGGTATTTCACTTTGTGAAGAATACCATAATCATGTTTTTCCTGCAACAAAATGCAACAGACGTCTACTCGACAACATCAGTATAACTAAGTAGTCTACTTCCCTTTGTTTGAAAGAAGCTTAGAATTGTCAACCTGAATTTCACGTTTCATTTCGTTTAAAATTACGCGGACTGCATAATGTAACTAATAAACTGATCAGTGCCGCTAGAGATTGAATTTATGGTTTCTTATTATACTCTCCAAATTACCCTCAGTTTACCATTATTGAGCACAGACGGCATTGCAAACATTTCTCGCGAATTCTGAACTGCCCACAGAAACAATGCAACTTATGACAAATACTCCAAACTCAAGAGTTATTTATAGGGGAATTTCGTAAGACCTGGCAATTGCCACTGCTAGCGAGTCCCCGTCTATCAATGGGGCCAAAGTGCTTCACTCAAAAACGTAAGAGGCTAGCCTGGTAGCGGACGACGACAAAAAGACAGGTAGCGAACAGTGTCCACAACTACATCAATTCAAAGGCCCACTGCTGCCACCCAACGCTACCTTCGGGTTCAAAAGATCACCCATCACAAGCAGAAACAAGCAGAAAAAAATAACTGAAATATAATACTTGTACCGCCTATTCCAATGGCCACTTGAGTTACCTATTTGTCGTGTATATCCAACCAGATGAAGACGCTAGAGCAATTGGGATGCTACTTTGATGACAACAAAAGGTTTGAAAATACACATGAAGCATAATGCTTGTGTCAACTTACCAACTCAACTGCCATCACGATAACAGGAAAAGGCAAATAGACAGAACAAACAGAGATCGAGTGACGTCACTAGGCTATCATGCCCAGTCAACTGTCGTACGTGATGACACCAACGACAACGTAGGAAGAAGAACGTCTTCAATCGGGATGATTTTGTCAACGTTGGTGTAAACAGTTATTCGAGATGTTTAAAGTTACTGTAAATTGATATTTTTGTTTGATATTGTAACGAAAAAGCTTGCTATAAAATGTTGAGCGAAGTTTTTGCAAGACAAATTCGGTCCACATTTCATCTAATCATGTGATGCTATCAAATGGTGTTGACAGATTGCCAGACATATTTGGATGCGTATTTCCAAACAATTTTACTCAACAATATGATAACTGTCGCGAACGAAGATGGCGTAAAGGTGGCTGGGATCCCCTTGGAGGGTACAAAGCGAAGCCTCATCCCCAGTTAAATAGGGAACTGTTTACCTTTGTGGTAGCCTGTGGGCGGCTCGAGGTACATACTTATACCAAGTATACGATGGGATTTGGCAATTGAGAAGAGATTATCATTGTTTTATGACCTTAGAATTATGTGCGTTAGTTGTCTGGTAACGGACAGTTGAATAGTTGTTTCATAAGAACAAATCGTACGTCCAAGGTGCGGGTTGACAGTGACCGTCTACCGTCTACTTTCTGCCCAAATGCCCTAACAACTGAGCCACGAGGACATTGCTGCTCACAGGTGAAGTAAGACAGTCTTCATTTGGTGATTGCGTCACTACCAGATAATTGAGTTTGTTACCAAGAACTGTGAGTGATTATCAGCTTGGATTGAGAATTGTTTTATGACTAATACTATCATTCGATTTTTCGTTTGTTACCAGGACAACAACAAGAAAGGTGACGTAGCTTGAAAGAATGTCGGCGTGTTTTCCTCAGTTAATCCACAATCATGATCCTGAACAGCAGCAAGAGCAGCCAACGAACTTGGAGTAAACTTGGGGTAGTTTCCCTCGCTTCCTTACTGATATGGGGCGGCACGGGGCAGTGTAATTCAATAAACTCGCCAAGGAAAGCTACCAAGCTCAGTTTTTCAAACCAGTATGATCTTCCAGCGCCTCTGGCAAGGAATGAGACAATTTGGCTCCATTCCAACCACTAAGAGTGTACGCTGTACATATGAAAGTCTCGGATGACGCATTTGATATCACGAAATGTTATTGAAGTTCTACCATCACACTATGAAATTATAATATTTCCATTATCAAACAACCAAAGTAAGAAAGAATCATTAGCCAACCACATTAAACCTACCCAATGTCAACACTCGGCACCGCTGCAATTCGTTTTCACCAAAATAACCAAATCCCTGCACTAGTGCAGTGCCGTCATACAAGGATGGTATTAACAACAAATGCTGCAAAGACCCCGGGATTTATGATAGTTCAAGATGGGAGTGGGGTTGGCTTATTTTAAAATCATTCAAGCCATCACAAAAATCTGGACTTTTATTTCAAAATACTTAAACCATAAGATTAGGGGGGCTTTATAGATAAGGGGCCTATGAAAGGTTAATAAAATATTAAAAGTAAGTAAAAATAGAATTTGACAGAAATATATAAATCCATTGGCAAGAGGTTCTCAACGAGGTGATATGACCACAGTAGCATAGGCTTCATTCTATGCAATGAGCTCTTTATTACACATCAGCTCAGTGGGCCAGCCTTTTGGCCATTGTTGGTTGCCATGGAAATTAAAGACATGATGATGTGTGGGTACACGATCAAGAGCTTTCATCAAATGTAACAATACAGTAACACAGTTGACCAAGCACCATAATTTACAAACGAGTGATATACCGTGCAGATATTCCTATCTACAGACATTTAGGCATCCTACCATCTCTTAATTGTCTGAGCTGAGGCTTATCCGACGAAATGGATCGAGGCGACACTGTGCGGACGTATCCCTAATACTGTGAATTGAAATCGCTCACACAAACTCTGTGTTACACAAAGAGAACAAAGCCTCTGGTTTTAAGTAGTAATTGATTAAGTTAAGGCCAAAGGAACAGGCTTGGCCGCCTGAAGAATCATATTACACATTTTCATGATCCAACAATCTCTTTTTATCAGAAACAAAAACTAGTATCACTAATCCATCCAAAGGGTGGGATTATTTGTATACAAAGTTTATTAAACTCCTTTTCACATCACATTGGTAAGAGACAAAACAATCTAGAATTAAAAAGCTTATAAAGATCGTCATGGTGTTTATATTTGTTCTGGTTCACAGATTAAAGGTTAGGGATGGCTAAGCAATTTTCTTTCAAGAGGTGAAATTCATTCAAATAGTAAACAGATGTTGAAAAAAATAAACTCGTTAAAAATGAGAACACAAAACAGTGTGTGGACGGAAACAGCTCCTCTCATTGCAAATGTCGACAAAAGAATTTCCTGTTTAGCACGAGCTCCAATACTTTCGGCCTTCCTCAATGTAATCATTGCTGTCGGCTTGTCTTGC
>JANTCA010002083.1:0-11579 GCA_024741275.1 Chironex yamaguchii | reverse complement strand
ATAGATAACAATGATGGCTGCCAAGATACAATAACTGGGAAAGGAACCACTCATGACACCAACTGCACTCTGTTTCAGCCAGTTTTGCCTAGTACTTCTTGTACTTTGTGTTAGTTTTCTTTTAATTCTTATTATATTACACTCCTATGAAGCGTTTTTCTTTTCATCTTTCTTTGCAATAGAAAAATGTAATCAAATCGAGGGTAGAATAGGTTTTCTAGCTGTTCTAACAGAGAAACTGATTCGAACGGTTTTCTAATGCTTTTTAAAGAATTTATCGAATGTTTATAACAATAAGTGAAGCTCCAGCGCCAGTCAGTGGAATCTTGTGTATGAAAATGTGTAAAAATGACCCTGGATCCAGGCTCTTTTGCAGAATAGCTAAAAGGTCTATTTCATCTGAAATCTTTTCGCACATTGCAATCCCTCTCGCTCGGTTTCTCCTACAATACTGATCACCTAACTTTATTTTATTAAAAACCATTCACTGCCGAATCCTTGGAAACCGATTTGCCACACCGTCGACCACAAAGACCCCCTTCTCTCTAAGACGAAAACAAGATATCGTTCATAAGTGTAGAATTTGTTACTTTGCTGTTTCCAATAAAAAAGTGATCATTATTTTCCCCTTGACACATAGTAAACTTTCTTTCCTTTTGGATTTTAGAGAAAGATTTTGACTCAGGGCAAGGCTGTCAAAGGAACCTTGGCTTAGCAGTTGACCTTGATACGATTTAAAAACCTCCAAGTTTCAATATGGGCCAAAATAATTCCCCTCCATTGTTCCCACAACATATTAACGATGATAAAAGTTCGATTCTAGGATGGTGCATGCAGAGGGATGCTATTTGGGCAATATTAGATGCATTACCTAGCACAGTAGCTTCAGAGCCTTTTGGCTCATGGACGGTTTTTAATAAAGCTTTTACAAATAAGGAAACAAAGACATCGTTGTTGGAATATTTACCAGTTACTCCCGAGCCACCAGAATATCATATTTGCAAGAACTTCCTCAATACTCTTCTTGATTTAATGAAGGAGCTGGAAATTAATCATATCTTTGCCCATGCTGATGAACAAGTATACACGAGACTGGTACATATTCTATGGAAATTTCCTGACCCTTATGAGAACATAATAATTCTTATGGGAGGATTTCATCAACTACATATATGCTTTGCAAAAGGCATTCTTGTATGGGATGCAAAGATTGGTGGATTGATGCTGAAGTCATTGCAGCTGGATCAGCTGACAAAGCAGAGGAGGCAGGCAACTACTACAGAAATATGCGCTTACACAAGGAGAGCTTTAATGCATTGGTTCAGCACAGAGTTGAAACCCTCAAATTTTGCAAACGTTTCTCCTCAGCTGATTGAAGCCCTCCAGTGGTTGAAGTCAGAGCCAAACCCTGCAAATCTAAACCTTGTGATGAAGAACGCGAACTTCAAGAAGCTATACAAAAATGTCATTTCTCCAGGACAAGGACGTAAATGCCAAATGACTGTCGCATACCTGCAGGATGTTTCAGTCTTACATGGACTTGTTTCAGCCATCATGGAAGGTGATCTTGAAAGGCATTTGTGAGCAGAGTGAGAAATATTAAAGCATTGCTTTGCATTTGGTCATTTAAATTATGCTCACTATCTGTCATTTCAGCATGTTATCTTACAAGATTTACAGCGAAGAAACCATCCTGCAATCACCGATTTGAGATCAAGAGGATTCCATGGTAGCCTTTCTGGTAACGCCTTTGCAGGCATTCATGGTGATCTTATTAATGAAGTATTTAATGGAGAGACAAAGAGGAGTTCCGGGCCATACAGAGCAGGTTATAGCACAGATTACTAAGGTGAATACGTGGATTAAGACATCATACATACATACATACATACATACATACATACATACATACATACATACATACATACATGCAAAGATGCAAAATGCTCTTGGAGAGAAAAGCAACATGGCCACATCTTCTATGCACAAAGAATTGACACCTGCAGCAAAACATCTCCACAGCAGCCATGTACAGAGCCTGAAGGAAAAGCTCAAAGGGTATCAAATTGATCCGTTTGCCAATGCACCAGCATGTCACATAACTATGGGTAATGAAATCGATCCCAAGATTATTGTGGGCCTTCTTTCGGCCCATAAAGGACACTGATGTCTTAGTACTCCTTGTGCATGCATATGAATTTATGAGACCAAAGTGCAGCTGAAATTTGTAGATATTGGCAAAGTTCATGCGTTTTTAGGATACAGAGTTTTAAATTTCTTGCCACAAATTCAAGCCACAAATGGACGTGATACAACTTCATTCTTCTATGGAGTTGGAAAGCTCAAGATCCTCAAAAAGCTTAAGAAGCAGGATAGCCCACTCACTTTGTTACATGAAATAGGAAGATCAGAGAGCTTAACAAAGGAAGGGATGACAGATGCCACACGCTTCATTCAAACTGTTTGGTACAGTGGAAAGCTAGATGAATCTTTGGTTGAAACACATATTTATTGTACAAAGGACTGAAAACAAAACGTTCTGAATGTTCTGCCACCAGATCCAGAGTCTTTGTCACAAGCTATTCTTCGTGTACACTTGCCGTCATACTACTGGTTGCAATTTCAAGAGGCACAACTAAAAGAGATTAACATTGATGAGAATGGATAGTACGTCGATGTTGAGCAAGGAGTGGTACCAGTATGGTTTACAGGCAAGGGAAAATATTTTCAAACTTCTTACTGTCATCTGCTGCCTGATTAGCATATCCCCGAAAGTCCATATCCATAACAAACCCTGCTGTGAAACTGTGTTTCAGCTACATCAGATTCAAGTAGAACGGCACTCTTCCTTTTAAAATTCTGGAATTCAGAGTTTTTGTTTTCAAGGTGACCAATTCCCTTCATCATTTTGTGCGAAATCTTGGGGCAAAGATAACAGGCAAAGAAACAAGCAGATAGTGTGGCGTATTATGAAGATGAAGAAACTGATGTCAATGATAACGAAATAGAGGATCTTGAATTCAGGAAAGATCTAGAGTTTATCTTTTTAGGTGATTCCACAAGTGAAGACAATGATGATGACGAAGATGAGACTGATTGGATCCCAAAAGTTGTGACTTATGTTTATTCATTACTTGTTTGTTTGCTTGTTTTGCAGATATAACATGTGTAAATAGAAGCTTAAAACAACCAGGGCATCTTTGCATTGATGGTTAGAGAGCAATCATGGTGATTTTCAGTTATGTTCATTTTGTTTATGTATTTATCAGTAACGGTAAATTTCAAGTCGAACATCATTTGTGACGTCATCAGAAAATTGCAGATGTCAGCAAAAAAGATAGATTGCTACAGAGCTTCATAGCTCTTGACTAGAACTTTCCAATAAACCTATTGGTACGAAATCGAGAATACAAGAATATTATACAAGAATTTATAACGGATTTTTACAATTTTGGCCATATTCGATGATGTCATCAATCACGTGGTACCGAAGCAGAATATTTAAGCTGCCCATCTTGGATTCTGAATCTCCTTACTTGAAAACATCAATACTTTCTCGGTCAGGTGAGAAATCAGATTTTTACAGCCATTCCCCTATCTATATAGGAAATTTTTTAATGTTCGAGTTGCTATATCTCAAAAAGTTCTCATCATAAATAAAATGAAATTTGATAAATTTATTAACTCTTGAAATTCTTTGCCAATCAAAATTTGTGAGTTTTAAAAATAGTTGTCTCACGACGTCAACGTAATCACCTTATTGTGAAACAGCCATAGACAGAGCCATGACCAGGTAATTCATGTAGGATTCCCGTTGGACCAATAGCGCTCTAAGCACGTATTGTTTCCAGGCTGATGATTGCTCAAGGTCGATTACGCTGACTTGGTTGTGAGGAGCATTGTACTGTCATATGGCTATTGTGTGGTACTACCAACCATGGCTATCCCTCAATTTGATATGAGCAAAGTGAGCATCGATCTTGCAGATGATAAACTGAACGATCATGATGTACGGTCAGCGGGAATCGCATTGAAAAAGGCATTTATGGAATGGGGATTTGTTTATCTCACTCACCATGGAATTAGCAGTGATCAGGTATCATGTTTTTATTTTTAATTTATCCACGTTCGTAGTTAAGGAGTAAGCCTATTTAGTTCTACTTAGGTGAGGTTTACCAAACGTGAGGTTTACCAAACGTGAAATTCTTACATGGAGACTTGAGATAACTTGACTTGAGGAGTATAATAAGGTGTTTTCCCGAAAGTTTCACCCAACAGTCCACACCTGGGGCAAGGTGTGTTTGAATCGCAGTGGCGAACTTACACACAGCAAGTCGCAAAAACTTAGTGTGGGTCGTTGTAAATCGTTTAGGGTCGTTGTCGATTTTTGTGAGCCGTTGTCGATTGTTGCGAATCGTTATGACTCTCTTACAGTCAGTAAGGCCAAGTATGAGAAAAGACTTACTTTAAACAAGCATGGTGCAGAAATTTATGTCGAGTGGTGAAATATTATTTGCGTGACGTGAAAAGCGTTATCATTGATGATAGCCCATAGCTGTCATTAACAGCCAAATTTTCTCTAATCAATTGTTCTATGGTCGAGAGTAAACACAAAATCATGTTGGGAAACCGGAAGCGCTCATTGATTGGTTGATGCATTTTTGCCCTAACAACAAGGTGACAACCAATTCAACTCAGCAGGCCTATGGTGAAATATTTAAGGATGGTAAGTTGTATACATTTTGTGTGCGTAATACAAAATGGCTCATAACTTTTTGAGTCAAATTGAGATTCAGATCGAGAAGAGAATGATATGTCCATCAATTTCCAAAAAGCCAATTTGCACTCTTGATTTTTCATTTTTGCTTTCTTGCATCATTCTATTTTTTTTCCTTGGACCTGGTACCCTCTTTTGGCCACACGAACGTGTTAGACCTGGGGGCATAGTTGCCTTAAAGCCACTACTGCATAGCTCGTGTATGCAAAGACATAGGGGACTGAGGCCAAGTCAGCCTTATTATATTATTATTGTTATTATTATATACTTCGTCACACACTGTCTTTGTCAGTGGTAATAACGGCTTGAAACATGGTTTGAACAAGACTGATCAAATTTTGAGCACTTCACTTAGGATCCTTGCAGAGTAGATGATGGCAGTTTTCTGCAGTTCAACAATAAGTGTTCGTATTCCAAGCTCTTCCAATCTTTTCAAAAGTTTTTTTGGAGTCATCTTTTGATTGCATTTGCCATAGTTTCTGTATCTCTCATGCTAGATCTTGATACTTTTCTATTTTTTGCCATCTCTTTTAAATTTACTCTACTGTCATAAGGTATGGCAGGGTCTTACTATTTTGCATTCTTTCTTTTCTTTGTCAATATGAATGATATCAGGTCTTCTGGCTTGCATGACATGGTCTGTCTGAATATTTTGGTTATTGTAAATCCATACTTTCAACAGAATTTCCAGTGTTTATACTCTTTTGGGCCAACTTGTTACATTCACTGACAATGTGGTTTACTGTTTCATCTACCTTTCCATACATACGACATTTGCTTTCTTCTTGACTGTTGTCAATCTGGGCCTTAATGATATTTATTATTGCTTGTTCTTGGGCTGCTAGAATTAATGATTCAGTTTCACATTTAATTCCTTTCTTTTCCTGCTTAATCATCTGTTTGTCATAAAAACTGTCCATGGAGTGTTTTTACTTTCCATTCCTGCTGTCTCTCAATTTTCTTCCTATTCTTAGACAACATCACACTTTTTTCCCCTTGGCAATCCTCCATTTGCCTTGCAGCCACTAGTAATCTTTCGCAGCTTTTTCTCACATAATTTTCCAGTCCAAGCTTAGGTAAATCAACAGTATCCTCTATGCTCAAAAGTCCTCTGCCTGCTTCTTTCCTATGGATGTAAAGTCTGTTGATGTTCTTTTCTGATTCGATCCCTGGTGCATTGTGATTAATTTTCTTGTCTTTCGATCATTATTTTGTTTCTCTTCACTTGTCTTGTCTAAAAAGGCAGCTGAGTACCTTATTAAAAAGACTGCCGAAATGTTAATCTCCTTAATCATTGTCTCTTATAGTTCAGGAGCATTTTACTGTTGTGAGATTAACTAATCCCACTCCATACCTTAGAATGTTAGGGTGTTATTTATATTCCCTACAGACCTGCAAATGGTACTGCTTTCTGAAACAGAATTATTGGTAGATGAATTTGCAACTGCTTGAGCCACATTCTTTTGAGACAGAAGTGTATCCTCTAAAGTGTATTGATCATTGTTTGAGTGATATTGGGATCTTCTGGTAACACAAGGTTGTAAAATGCCAAGTAATTTGCCATTTAATTTTTCGGTAGCCTGTGGTTCCGCTGGCTGATCAGTCAACCTTGCACATCCTTGTATCAACACTCCTGCAATTTCATTTCCAAGAAGCACAGTCATACTCTCTACTGGTAATTCGGGAACTACTCCCACCTCAACAGGACCACCTAGAATGTCATACGTAAGAACAATGCAATGCAATGGAGTGGAAATATAAGTCCCTTCAGTACCCCATATCAACAGGTTCTTACACAAAGCTGAATCAGCAGAAAAGGGTAAGAGACTAGTCAATTTGAGACTTTTGGAACAACCCAAAGGATTAAAAGGTATACTTTTGTTTCAGGCCTAAGTACTAAATGTACCAGATGTTTGGACAGGAAATATGAACAATTTTTCAGACAGGAAGGATCATTGTATTGATTTGCATTTTTTTTGTAACAAGTCAGTTTCAGTGATGAAACGTTCTGTTCAGATTTTGGTGTAACACGAGGATCTGGCAAACCATTTTTGGTTCCTTTTTCTATGGTAATTTGAAACACTTTGACGTGACCTGGTTTTTGCATTAATAAAATTTCAACTTGTCCAGAAATGGATTTGTTTCCCAGTTGATTTGGCAAAGAAACTGTTTTGGGCATTTCAGCCTTTGCTGGTTCAGATTAGGATTTCATTAAATGGGCAGTCTGTTTTTATTTCTGTTAATACAAAAATGATCAAAAATACTTTCACTGCCTGTGGAATGAATAGGACCTACGTTAATAGTCATTGCCAAAAACTGCTGCCATTTGGATGTCATCGGTAGTTTTCTGGTCTAGAAACAGCTTAGTCTCTTTAGGTAAGCAAGCCTTAAATTATTGAATCAGGATAAGCCGACACAGCTTCTGAAAATTGTTTTCAACATGCTTACAGAGGCACCACTGATCAAGGTAGACTTCCTTGTCTCAAGCAGCCTCGACATACATTTGATTTTTCCTACACAATTTTAACCTGTAAACCTTTAGGACAAACTTTTTTACAACTTCATAGTCAGAACTCTGTACTATGACCCCTTACCAACTAGCACACACTACCTAAAAGGGGCCAAGATGTTTTAAACCATTCTAATTTGGTAGCAACTTTCTGAAAATGCTGAAAATAAACAGTCTGCTTCCTTTTCATTAAATTTTGTTACAAGTCTGGCATGTTTTGAAATGTCAAGTTGTAAGTTGGTATGTGGGTTATCTTTAAGTAACTGCTCCATGTGATATTTGTCCTCCATTCTTTCACTCTACAATTCAATTCTTGCTATTTCAAGTTTCATCATCATCTCACTTACTTCCTTACTTTCACTGGTCAAGGGTCGGTCAGTGACGTATCACCTCCAATGATAACCCTAGACTCATCAAGTAAACTCAACATGCCTTCTTGCAGACATAAACAGCTAAAAACTACATTCAGCAGAGCAGATTTTCAATTTCAGGACTTACTTCCACCTCAGAATACTATGCAATTTGTAGCACATCTGCATTGTGAAGACGGGTGTATTTTCAAAGGTCAAATTTCCCTTTAAAAAAACCACAACGTCAAAAGTAGCCATGGTAATCCACTTAATGCTTCACAACAAATAGTAAGCATAAAACGTTATAAATACAAGGATGCTTCAAAGAATGAACTAACCTTGAACTTCTATTATGGTAATGAGTCTGACTAACGACATATATATATACATTGATTATGCCACTTGTGTGAGTATCCATATGTATCTGAGGCAATACAAGGAAATAAATTGGAAGTTAAATAAGTTTATTACCAAAGGACTTAACTTAGTTTACCATCATCTGGTTCAGAGGTAACTATCAGATCATCATTCTACATATTTAATCAAAGGGAAAAAACTTGACTAATCCAACTACTTAGGTATAGATGCATTTGAGATATAATTTTTCAAACCTTACACTGCAGAGTGGTGTTCACATATTATAATCTTGTTTCAGTCAGTGGGTCCCTGCTGTTGGGTTGTAATTACAAGGACATGCATCACTGTGCAAGCGAACTTCTGTATTTGTTCAAAAAGTATGTTTCCTACTTTTAAAAAATTGGCTGGAGTACATTCAATACAAAGCACTAATTGATAATTTGGAGTTGTTATACCAAGCAAAAGAAGAACTTTCTCATTATTTATTGCATTCCATTCGTGGTATTATATGGAATGTTTTGTATTTTCTGGGAATGTCTTGCATGTCACGTTGTAATAGTATTTCATAATAAACAGAAGTCCCCTGTGCCATTTCTTCTTGGTTCTCCTAAAGTGTGGCACTTTAGGGAAACATTCGTTTGGTATTAGGAGGTCAAGCAAGCCCAGTTCTCCTAAAACGTCCGGATGTACGTAACATACATGTTATAAACTTCCACCAAAAGCTTTGCATTGTACATTGTTTTGGATATTATTTGTAATACCAGCAAGAGTTGATCAATTTTAAATTCACTTCATTTTTTTTCACCAGGTTGCAAAGCTCTTTAAAATATCAAAAGACTTCTTTGAATTGCCTCGTGAGGTAAAGGGCAAGTATCCATACAGTCTCCTTGGACCTCGTTACAATTTTGGTTATGTTGATGTTGGTGTTGAGACGTAAGTCCATTTGTACACTGTATAATTGAGTTCTATTTTGTATTCTAATTTATTTACGGTATAATGTTTACATGAGATATATAGGCTTAAGGTAACATTAGCACTTAGCTATGCATGCTAGACACAATGCAATTTTTCCTTCTGCATTTGGCTTGATCAGATATGCTTGGAGTTGATTTGCTGAGTTGTATTGTATAATGAGGTTCTTTGATATTTGTTTATAGTGTATTTATTTGGAGTTTAGTTTAGTAAAAATGGGTGCATTTATTTTTATATTTTTTCCCGTGTTTTTTTTTGTAATTGCTATTAAGACATACATTATTTGAACATTTTTCTTAACTACCAATAAAGATGTTGACTTTTTATGAAAGTTTTCCATCAACTAATTGTTTGTATTCTTTCTTGATCCATCAGCCTTGATGAGACAGTACCTGCTGATATCAAAGAAGCTTTTGATATGACATTGGAGGTGGAAGATGAATCTTTAGAGGTATGTCTATATTGTGCTTTAAAGTCAGCTCATCACTGTCGGGTCTCATGACCCGACTGGTTAAAGCAGTCAGTAGTGTGCTCTAGAATTTCCAAGTGGTTCATTGTCATTATATTGATGGCCCTAAGTACAGTCATATAGTTTGTCATCTAATGAACCTGGCCATCAACATTTGAACTAAAGGCTTGTATGTATATTGCCAAATTGCTCTGGGTCATACCAAATCTTTCGAAAGAAAAAGGATAAGTGAGGGCAAACCAATGTCTTCTAAGAAGATTATGGCCCTTCTCCAGGCATTCAATGATCACAGTACAGGCAAGTTATTGAAAATGCCTTGTTCCCTTCCCTGCTTGTTGCCCCTAGATCTTCCTTGTTCAAGAAGATTTTGCACAATTTGATACTTACTGATGTTTATGGAGGAGTTGTCAGATTATCTCCAATATGCTTTTGTTCTGGAGGTGGCATAAATCCTAATTGTTAGTGGTGCACCTACTCCGATTGGTGATTCTGAAGGTGCCAGTGAAGGTGCAAAGTTTGTGACTTTTGGGATCTATTTTTCCTGCTTGATCTGGATAGGCTGAGCAGTTTGCCTAAGTGTCAGTTATCTTACCCTTTTTTCTTTTTCTTTCATTCCTTTGTACAATTTCTTTTTGTCTTTTGTCAACCAATGGTTGGTTTGTTTCTTTTTTATTGATCCTACCTTACACTACTAGTGTTGTCTGTTACTGTATTTTGATCATGGCTCTTAATATGCAACTTAAATTCTTAGCAGCATTTAAGGGCTATTATGTTCTATCCTATCCGTTTATAGCTGCCCATCCTTTTGCATCCATGAGAGATTACTGTTAGATTGTGATCTCATCGGTTCTTTGTGTTCACTTTGTAACTATGCAAATTAAGTTTCCCATTGTATCCAATTCAAATTGTTCAAGGTGTTGCTTTCATGTGTTTTTGTCATTTATACCCAATTTACTTGAACTTAAGGCAACGAGATCTTGATGATTACCATCTGATGTGGCCTGTCTCGTCATGAGACTGCATGAGAGATTGTTCAGCTAGGTTTTACAGCAGCTTGCACCAGTCATCAGTGCAGAAAGGGTGAACCAACTATTCTTGGTGCTATTTCCAGTGTGCTCCATGGGGTGGGCAAATATGGAGGCCGAAGGCCAAGGATAAATTTTGTGTGCCTGAGTAGGGTCAAGCACATTTGACTGCAACCAAGGGTTTCCCTAGGCATGCTGCATGAAATGTACCGAAGCATCATTTAAGCCTGCACACTCCCTGAATGCTCCATTTTATGTGCCCCTATCATGTCTAATGAATATAATGCAACAGGTTACCGACCTAGAAGAGATATTCCGGGACAATTTGGACAGCTTTTTTGTGATGGAGATGAAATAAATTTTGAACAATGGGATATATGAAGCTTCAAAATTTAGATGGAGATTTAGATGGATCAAAGGCTTTTGCTGAGTTAGTACAATTCCTTGATGTTAAGAGCCTCTCATTAATCGTCCGTGATGCTGGTCATGATGGAAGAGAAGCACTGAAGATTTTGAGAGATTATGCTGGGACTGGGAAATGATATATTATTTCCCAGTATATAGAGGCAACTTCCCTTGTTCTCTTCACCCAAAGAACCTGTCACTGATTATATTGTACAAGCAGAGAAAGCCTCCAACAGAGAATGTTGGAGAAACAGTAAGCAATGGTATGTTGATTGCAATGGTCTTAAAGAGATTACGTGAGAGTTTTCTTATCGTGCTTTTGTTGTTTTCAATGCTCAAAGCGACAAGCAAAAAACTTGCCCTCAGCAGCTTCGAAGATACTTAAAGATCAAAGATGACTATTAGTGATTCCATCATGAAATTGAAAAACATTTAGGTGCAAAGCTGCCAACCCAAGAAGAAGGTAGGAGTCATTTGTTTCAAGTGGAATCAGACATGACTTTATATCATTTAATTGTTCAGTGGATGGCTGGCAAAAAGTGAGATGTGGTATATGCCACTCTGGAACTCACGATGATAGCTCGTGTTGTAGAGAGGACAGACAACATGACAGAAGAAGAGGTTGAGCATTCATTTGTCTTCAAAATCGCCTTGAAAATTTGCGACATTGCGCTAAAATCATACTTAAAAGCTTTTTTCGTCTGACACTCCTCAG
>JANTCA010002082.1:0-11579 GCA_024741275.1 Chironex yamaguchii | reverse complement strand
TAATTTTATACACTGTTGGTGAGTGTTGGCTTGTTGAGTTATTATATATATAAAACTATATTAAGCCTATATATATAGGCCAAAACGCAATAAAATGCCTCTCCCCTTAACCCACTGCTGGGTTTTGGCTCGTGCTTTGTAAGTCCTTCACCAGACCTTTTGTGATGGGATGGCACATGGGTTTCAGTATTGGCCGTTGAGCCTCAGGATCACAAGAACGAGCTCGGTCAGCTGCTACATAGTGCAGCTTTTGAGGTAATGCTCCACTCTTGACAAAAAAATACGCATTACATAGTATAAATAGTAGCTTAATTCGCATCAGATACCAACGTGGCAAGTGAACTTACCAGGTCTTAGAAAGCCAAAGACAACTTTTGGACTGTAGCCACACTGAATGATATCCTCGATTACATTTTGCATGACACTAACACCTTTGCCACTGTAAAACTTCGGCAATTTTGCCAGTTTTGACGGATTTAAGTAAGGCCCAGGGCTGCACTCTGAATTCAAGTAAACGTTGACTACAATGGATATAGGTAAGAAGTAGAATTTATTAGTATACAGCATTTTGTACGTTGCCTGCAACCTGTAACTTAACGAATAAATAGGGCCTCGATAGCCCAAAACTAAAAACTTGTAGTTAAAAAATTCGACAAAGGATCTTCCTCTACTTACAACGGTTGCCAAAATTACGCCGTGTAGCTGTCATTTCCTTGTAATCAACTCACGTCATTATAATGTCCTTAAAGGGAACCACTTTAGCCTCCCTTACAACTGTAGCTAGATGCTGATGGAAAATGCATACATAAGAGTAAACACCAACTCTGTAACAAAATTGAGGATCTAATTTGGCGTCGCAAATTTGTAGTAGAATTTGTTAAAAATACTGATTAGCTGGGAAAGATGCTGACAAGGTAAAATTTCAGTTGGATGTGCTACTATAATCAAAATATAGAACAAAGGAAACAAAAGGCAGATAACCTAGTAACATGAATCCTATTTGTCCCTTCCTCCGATAAGAAGTTGGGTTATCCTCTCATCCTCAATGGCTTCCATTGAGTACACTAGCATAATCACATATATCTCAGGAGGTTACACCCTACTCTATCAGATGTAAAACATACGATCTGCTAGAAAGTATGGAAATAGTGATATCTAGTATGCCAAGGAACATAGATACACAAAGAAAATAGATGTTACTGCTTGATCATTTCACTTGGCATTCATTTTTTGCTGTAATATTTACCAGTTAGCAACTGTTGCCTCAGTTCCGAATCCATTTGCTGTTGGGATGACAATGGAGAGCTCGGAGTCTTGGATTCCGTAACCGTTGTATTTCTGCTGGAGGAGTCAACAGTTGATCGTGTGGGAATTCGAGGTGTTGACGAAGATGTCTTCTCTCTGCTGTGACAAAACCAACCTTAAGTGATAAGTATTTAGTATATCACAGAAAATTGCACCTCAAAAACTCTTCGAGTAAGATAGAACGAAATTTTGTTAAATTTATTTCTGTTCCGTAGAAATGATCAATATTAAAAAGAGGCAAGTACAAGAAACAAGACACACCCAGAAAATACATTTTAGCATTCACTCCGTTCTATCAAATTCACATGATTTTTTTGTGGATTTAAGTGGAACATTTAAGCGTTCACGGGAAAATATTGTAGCCTTACCAAAGAGAGTGTGATCTCTTTCTTCGGCTGGTCTTTTCAACAACGAAGGACAAAATTCGAGATGATACGTGTCATAATACGCTATGAGCAAGGGCAGACATACTGAAATAGAGAAAGTGATACGCACCTGACAGAATTATACGCTTTCTTCCCTGAAAAATGGTTTTAAAAAGGGATTATTAAAATAACTTGGAAGACTTATATGGTTTATGCTGTTATTCTAAATAAAAGTAAAGCAAAACAAATAATTAGCAAGACTACGGTCCAGGGGCTAAGGAAGTAACAGACCATTGGAGGCTTTATAAGAAAAGAACTGACCTGATTCAGGTAAAGTTTGTACGAAACAGTCGGTCAGCTCCCTAACGTTCCCCTCTCTCCTAGGCCTAGGAAGATGCACGACACAGAGTACGTAAACGACCACAGATGGCTTGGTACATTTTTATAAGTCACAGCAGTGAAATAAAAATGACTTTCCTTAACAGGCTGTGATATGGACAATCCAAAAACAAACTAAACTAAACACAAGAAGAAACCTACAAATGTACCAAAGGGAATACGTGGGAGTTTCCATGAATAGATTTTAAATCCCTACTAGGGAATCACTGTGTCCATCTCCAATGCGAGTGGTAAAACGACGCATCAGGGCCGACGAGGCCTATAGTAAACCCAAAACAAGAATTGATTATTGGAACGCCCGGATCTTCTATAGAAGTAGTAATGTTGCCACAAGATGCCAAAGAATTAAACAGGAAAGTAATTGACATTATGGGAAAAAGTGATACACACTGGACCAGACAGGGTAAGATACAGACTGAGGAGACAATTATCTACTCAGGTCGTTATGACGATATTCATAGAGAAGGTGTAGGGGTGATGACGACAATAGAGGCCAACAAGTGTTTGATCGATTGCTTTTATTCTAGACATATCAAATTAACCATCATACGTGTGCATGCCCCAATGGAAAATGTGGACGAAGACATGAAGGACAGACTCTATACAAGACTACAGGAGGTATTCTACAGAGTACACCGGCATGACATGTGGTGGTAACTGGTGACATGAACGCAAATACTGCGGACGATAACGCCAACTACGAGAGTGTGATGGGTAACCATGGACTAGGACAGAGAAATAACAATGGTGAGAGATTGTGTGATTTTGTGATATAAATGTACTAATCATTACAAGATATACCACCATCACCATAGACTCACTACTGAGAAACGCCTTATCCACACTGTAGGAGCCCTCTACCCTCACGGACTAAACTTAAGACTTTGACGTTCATTAAATGTCATATATACATGCATTTCCTTTCTCTATGATTCTTAAGTTTTCCAATCCGCCAATATATTTTATTTACCCCAATTCTTCCTTCTTTCTGTGTCATTCTACAAATCTACTCTTGCCTTTGTTGTTGTCCTTTGTCTCTATTCTAATAGTTTCTCTTATACTCCCTTGGTCCCAGCCCTCCTTTTCTCTCTCCACACACATCACCCATGTCATACGCATTCCTCATTCTGTTGCATGGCTAAGGCCTTGTAGGTCGAAAATTCGCAGATGGATCGTTATCTTCTTCAAATGGGTGGTAAAGTTACAAATTTGTTCTATTTTATAGTTTTATACAATTTTGTAAATCATTTGCTAGTCATTACAAGATCAATGTTCCCGCTCAAAAGAATTAACAGGGAAACATGGGTATCAGCGGATGGAAAAGCAAGAAACCAGATTGACCATACACTGATAAACAAGAGCTATAGGACATCTGTCAAAGATACAGATCAGCTGATATTGGAAGTGACTTTTACTTGATGAGAATAGTTATTAAACTTAAACTACGATGTGCACCAAATGAACAGGAGACAGGGCAAGATTTGATAAGGACAAACTGGAGTTAGGAGTATAAGGAACGTCACAGGATGACAGTGAGAAACACGTACACGGCTTTAGACGATAATGATTGAGACAGAGTTGAGGACGACATAGAGAGATCATGTATGAACATGGAGAAAGTATACACGGAAGCAGCTGACGAGTAGACGTGATAGGTAGAAAACAGAAGATGAAGCCGTGGATTAGTACCGCTGCATCGAGGTTGATTGGACGACCGAGAAAAATAAACAAACAGATACTGGGTATATGTTCAGAAAAAGTTAAAAATAGACTACTTGATGAATATAGTGAAAGAGACAGAGAGGTCAAACGACAAGTAAAGGCCGACAAGAAGGCCACGGATGCTGAGGAAGCAGCAAGGAATAAAGACATTGTATAATTTGACAAAAGTGTTATGTAACGACATGCCTAGACAAAGTGTTGCTGTACTTGACACGGTAACGTTATTTCCGGTAAAGAAGCAACAAAAGGACAATGGATTGAACAATTCACAGAAGTGTTAAACAGAGCGAAACCAAGATTACGGTACAAGACGTAGATGATGAAGAACCAATAGAGAACATAAATTGCAACAAATCAAGTATAGTCAAGGGAAGGAATGTCATTAAGAAGCTAAAAAATGGAAAAGCACTGGGTTTTGATAAAATTACGGCAAACCTACTAAAACCCGGCACAGACGTGACATCAAGGAAGACTAAGGAACTACTAGACAAAATATGGCAACAGGAAATGTTAACTAGAAAATGGATGGATGGCTTAATAATCAAGTGACCAAAAAAAAGTAACTTAAAGGAATGTAAAAACTGGAGAGGAATTACTCTGTTATAAGTAAAGCATTGTGAAGAATTTTAAAAGATTGGATTCAACTTGGCGTGCACATTAAGCTGAGACAGGAGCAACCTGGCTTCAGAAAGGGCAGAGGAACTACAGAACAAGCACGATACAGCACTCCTATCATTAAGCAAAGCTCAAATGCAACAGAAGACCGACCGGCTCTATGAAGAAACGAACAGGGTTGGATTAAAGATCAATGTGGCAAAAACTAAAGTGATCCGAATTAACGATAGACATCAGGAATCGATCAAGATTAGTAATCAAGAAGAAGAGGACGCTGAGATTTTTTTCTGTGTAGGTGCAACGATACCAAAGGAAGGCGGTGGAATGCAGGGCATAAAGAGGAGAGTAGCCAAGGCAAGGGCAGCCCTGATAAGATTGAAGAACATATGGAACACAAATAATATCAGATGTTGTACAAAGATTAAGCTGTACAAAATGTTAATCTTCCCGGTATTACTGTATGGCTATGAGATGTCTAAAATGAGTAAGGGTGACAAAAAGATGATAAAGGTCTTTCAGGACCATAATACGACGAGAGAATTACTAGACAGGACTAGGAGGATTAGGCTAAGTGAAGAGATAATAAGAAGACAAAGGGAATTTTATTGGACATATACTACTACAAGAACCGGGCAATAACAGTAGCATTGCTATGACGTGGGCACCAAAAGACGCGGGGACGATCCAAAGCGACATGGAGACGTACGGTCGAATAAAAAAAGTTAACAGTAGGATGGAGAACTTAGAATGAAGCTAGGAAGACAGCGGTCAAAGGGGAGGAGTAGAAATGTTCTGTAGACGTCTTATGTGCCTTTAGGCGCAAAGGTGATCGGTTACAGGTAACATCGTTTAGGGAGTAACTCAGATCCTGGAGAGAACGATGAGATTTTTAGAAAATAAGGTAAAATTGAAGTTTTGAACTGTAACATTCACGTAAACATTTACCAAATTAATACCTGGAGGTTGCAGGGGATATCCGTTGCTAAAGCACCATCCAGCAGGAAAAATATCTCGATCGTCGAATTTGCACCAGTATCCAGACCCCTTGTACCCATCAAATTCCACATGGAGACGGTCATCTTTCACCTCAGTCACAGTGGCAACACATATCAATGCAGGATTCACTCTATCGACAGCTTCTATTTTCATTCCAGGCTGAAATAAATTCTCTTCCGGAGCTGTAGGAGGCTATCAAACAAAATAAATAAATAGTAAATAAATTTAGATACTGACAACTCCTCAAAGTCACACAGCACAGTCATATATGTAATAAATTCATGACCGTATATCTGCTTATAGTGCTGCAGCACACCATTTTGATTCGCAATTTTAAAGATCTGCCAGGAGAATTCTACACTGTCATAAAAAGACAAGACCATGAATCTCTGTTGGTATTTCTCTCTCCTGAAATAATTAGTCTAGATAGCAAAAGTTTGGTTTTCTATTGGGAAACACTTCCTGAGACTTAATCAATTTCGTCGATGTGATAAATCCTGTTTTGGCCTCTATCATTTGTATCATCCATACGGAACTCATCATACATTACGCATCAATTTACTGACAAAATACGGCCATAAACGTTTACCAACGATATCTTTGGAAATTAACATTTAAAAAAATTAAGCAAGGTGTTTCAATCTTTGACAACCCAAGTGATCCACAAACCAGCAACTGAAGTGCCAAAGAGCAACCCGAATATCCCTTCTGTTAATAACCACCAACGCTAGGTGCTCGGAATTGTTTCAACCAGAACTGCTCACAAGGCATGCTTGATCTCAGCACGAAAAATTTAGCCCTTAAAATGGAAACGACGGTACTCTACAGATGAGTCACACTGGTTGGAACATAAGATTTGCGGCACAAAAGCGTGTGAACTTAAGCCATCCGGCAACAGAATAGCAGCAGTCGCCACTGCCCGTCCCAACTGTCAGTGACTACTGTTAAGTACAGTTTAACTATTGCTCGAATAACTGAGCAAACCGTTGGTGTCATCCAGCTAGGAATCAATCACAACAGCTGGAACCGATTACAATGGAAAACAATCACAATGGCTGGAAATCAATTACAATGGCTGAGAACCGATCGCAATGGCTGGAAAACAATCACAATGGCTAGGAATCAATTACAATGACTGGGAACCGATCGCAATGGCTGGAAAAACAATCACAATAGCTGGGAAACAATTAGGATGGCTGGGAACTGATCTCAATGGCTGGGAATCAGTTTCAATGGCCGGGAACCGTTCACAATGGCTGGGAATCAGTTTCAATGGCCGGGAACCAATCACAATGGCTGGGAATCAATCACAATGGCTGGGAGCGGATCGTAATGGCTGGGAAACATCATAATGGCTGGGAAACTTCACAATGGCAAGTCAGTTTCCAGATGACAGTAAGCATGTCGAGCATAATAATATGAATTTTTTCCTTCGCCAATTATCGTATAAAATTACACCTTTTATATTTGACTTGTTATACACTAGTCCGATGGCCCAATTGCTTGACGTACACGAATTGGACGATGTCCATGCTGGTACCATATGCAAGACACTAAAATAATTAAAACAAAGTCAGGATGAGATATTACATGACCGCAGCTATCTATGTCGCCCCTAGGCCAGACAGTTGTCTCGTTTTGGAGGTATCAGTCTCTGGAAAGCAAGCTGGCTTACTATCCTAAAGTCTAGGTGATGCGTATCGTTGTATGCTCAACACTGACTAGTTTTAGTAACATGGAAAATTACATCCAAGAAATCTGTGTAAAAGTAACCTCCCCTGCCAGTAAAATCAACATTGTTGTCTATTACCATCCTTATCTCGAACTGAGTTTAGGTGAAAATTAACTATGTAAATTGACCCTAAACGATAATGAGAGGAGGTGAGCACTAAGGAGAAGGTTGTACGGCTTCATACTTAATGCTATATGACACATACCGCATTGAAAATATCGGCATCTGCGACAATGGCATCATTAAGAGTCTTTGACAGGAACTCAGGAAATTTACCGACGTCCCATCTGAAACCTTAAGAGGACAAAGGTAATAACATCGGAAAAATTAAATGTCCTACAAAATCTTCAATTTTAATATTAAACTGTATTGGTAAAAACATTTTAAGTGTGATAATCAATGAAAGCTCTACCATGCTATATTTAACAAATCTTTATCCCTTCATCGATGTAAGGATGATCTTGTCTACAATATTGGCAGTTACAGTACTTTTAAAGTAAAAAAACGAATCACCAACATCTCAAAGACAAAATTAATTAACTATTGGTCTTATATCAATATTTTTTCAATATTCTATCAAATAACGTACAAGAACTGTCCAACAATGTTTACAAAATATTCTGTACATTACTTTTGGAATCAAAGGAATTTCCAATCTTTATAATAAAGCAGAGCAAAGAGATTCCAAAATCAGAATCGTCTATGACTCTTTTGAACTGGATGCATGAAAAAATGACTAACATACCAACAGGAGGATGCAGCATTGCTCCATTCTTTTCAGCCCAGTTAACAGGATGAATATCCTCTGAATCCGTAAGCCTCCAAATATCGCTGCTCGTGTCACTCCCATCAAAACGAAGGCGTAGTCTGGGCCCAAAGATTCCAACCACTGTAGCAACACAGACAGCTCCACCCTGTCTAGGATCTTGTGCTTCTAGTTTCATACCTTTGTTAAACTTGTTCGGCAGCGGCTTCTGGGACTGAATTAAGAACAAATTTCAACCAATTCCAATCAATGAAGATAGCAACACCACACCCTCCCTTCAATACAAACATTCTGCAAATGCACAAAAAGCGAGACAGTACATCATCAGAATTGTTGACACTCAACAGCATTACAGCTATGCTAATGACCAGATCCAACCGGATTAAAGGATCAAAGTATTAACACAACATACGATATGCAAACACGTCTCTAGTCCAGTTGCCAATACCACGGTAAACGATGGAAAATGTCTATTCCATAAATGACCATATTTTCTCGAAATATTGTAAACCACACACAAAAGACACTAGATCATCAACAATTCAACCCACCAACATATTTTTCAACAGATTTTCTCCGCAACTGAAATAAGCTGACGGTAACCTGTGCGAACGATATGCAAACTTAAGACTGGCACCCAATTTGCCACATACATTACACCATTTAATGTAAATATTAGACGGACAACAATACAGCACAATTAAACAGATCGCGAGATCTGTTAAGGATCAAGTCTGGGGAACATCAAGACGAGATATTCTCATAGAACCTGTACCTGCTTAAAGCACTGCCATGGGGCAGCCTGTGCATTAGTTTCTTGTAGATACTGTTTCCAAATAAAATTCGAAATCATCCCTGATGTTGGTGATACTGAACCTGTGGGCAAAGACACATTGGTACAAGTGTATAAAGCAATGAACATAGGTACACACTGTGCGAAGTTGATAATAATAGAATACCTATGTATGTATACTTAAAAGTTTTCTCGGAACAAAGATACTGACGTAACAACGCAAGAGAGCCAGCTTCTGAGTGAGATACATTAAATATGAACTTTAAAAGCATTCCATCTAATTACATTTAATCAGTTTATGGACCAATTTGATAGTCTGGATAACTATTAGTAACCATTAATGACGATCGTCGAAAAATGTTCCAAGTTTATTTCCCTCTGTGGGAGTTAGTGGATGGTGAATTCAAAACGTGAACTATCCAGGTGAAATATTAACACAGTTTCTAATGCATCGCTTAGTCAAAAGAGTAAATCCTACTTCTTGCAGTTGGAGAAAGTTGCAAACTGGAAAAACATCCGTCTCGTCCACAACGTATTGCAGGTTTGAATCCAAATGCCACCGTTAAGGGATGGTATCTTACACAGGCCCAGCACTTCATAGTGTCAAACTCATATGAGATACCAGTTGAAATATTTTTTGACACTCACTTGAAGCCATCATTACTACAATAATGAGTATTTGTGTTACTTACAAATACCAAGTCGTCATAGCTACTAACCAACATTCTGAGACAGTTCCAGTGCAAGATTGAACAAACGGAAACCATCCAATAACTGTTTAAGTTTGTGAATTTAGGCCCCTTAACCAGATCATGTGAGGAGAAGTCAATACTAAGAAATGTCAATGGATCGAATTTTATCGACCTTGTCAAAACCCCTTAGGAGTGACACACTTACATGCCTTTGCAAGATCAATAAGTGGTCAGGCCATTGCGTATGCAATACATGATAAACACATAATATAAAAATTAATCAATTAATGACATCTATGATTAACTCACCCGATGACACCTGTACACTAGTAGTATTGGGACTGGGACTCTTAGTTTCTTCTGACTGATTTACTCCATTGTTCAAGATTTTAGCCACCGCGTTTCCACCATTTTCAAGATTGCAGATTTTCATTGAAGCTTCTTTAAAACACTTCTGTGAGCATAACCCTGTACAATAAATCTCCTTGCCTTGCACGTTAGCACTGAAATTACTAAGTGTACCAATAGATTTGCACCAATTACATTGACCTGTTTTCTTGGCTTGGTCAGCTGAGCTATTTTCCTCTTCTGGTAATGTCTTCTCCGTCAACTTTGGAAGTTTGATGCGGCAAGACATTGCATTTTCTATAAACATGCAGAAAGTTTAAAAAAAAATACAAATTAAAATAAAAAGGGGATATGCATTCGCGAGTTCTGGTTTCGACCCTAGCGGTAATTCAAAAAGTACGAAACGTCAAAATTGGTGATTTCTTTACGGTCTTGTCCTTTGCAGTTGACACAACTAATTCTCGTGCTATGTATTAGCATAGGGCAGTAAATGGAAACATAACTTACTAACCAAGCTTACAGTTGCACCTGTTTTAATATGCCCATGCCACATGGCCTAAAGCTCTCCCCTACTCAGATTAGGGTTACAGCAATTAGATTATCTGTGTTAAATATGTACTATGTTATCATATAACAAAATTGTATTACATGAAAAAAGTAGCGTATTACTTTTAAGCTGCTATAAGGCACTTGTTTGGTAGAGGTTGTGTTAATAACAAAACCAACAAGACTAACCAACTGTGTTTTTGGCCTCCACCCATGCTTTGTACTCTGGTGTGAAATAATACTTTTTAAGTTGCTTCTGGTATTCAGCCTTCTCTTTCGCGTATTCCTCGTGAAATTCCTGGAAAAGACAATGCAAAGGGTATTATTAGGTGGACCAAGGAACATAACACATTGTAACTAACAGAACATGTTCAGGTTCCTCTTGTGCCCTTGCAAAACGAGGATAATTCCAACCTAAATTCCAATTTAAACGTCAGTCAAAAATGCACACAATAGTGAATTTGAAACCGATCAACGTAGTACCTGACCATACATTAACCGGTTTAATCTTCCCCTTGTATAAGTGTAAATACTTGTATGCTTAATTTATTCAAATGCCATTGCATATATCATTTCGGAAAGTACAAATCAAGCTAGTGATTAATTCTGAACATCGTGTGCTACTGTGAATGCTTTGGTTTCTTCACAACTATTTCAAGTCCACCTGAATTTTGCTATATCATTGACCATGTCATTTCCGTGCTGTTTACACGTTATAACAAACATTTTTAACACACTGGCATTATAAAAACATCTAAACGTTTCCCTATAACTGGAAAGTGTGTAAATTGATAAAAATTTGAGAGAATGAATACTCTCAACCTCTTTTCTATACGCTTGAATCTATTTCACTAAGTAATGACAGAAACAAAAATGACCAAGCCCGGAGTCTGTAACTATAGTGGCACAAAAAAGAATAGTTATGCTTATAGAGTAATATGTACATGGTTCAATATGAAATCGTATGCACAAACCTGCTTTTCTTCTTCCTTTATCATATTCCACTGATTACTGATAATAAGATTAAGATCACTCTCGGGTAACTTGGGAAATTCTCGCTTAACTGACGGAAGAATCTTGAAAGGGAAAAAGCCCGGATGGTTACTTACGTTCATCAAATTGAGATATTTTGCGGTAAAAGCAACTCAAACCACTACAGAAGAGAAGATGTACTTGCCCTGGATAATTGATGACCCGAAAATCGAAATAAATAATTAATATAGTAATAATTTTTTTTTTTTTCAAACTTTCAATTTATTATCTTCTATTTTCTCAAATACAAGCAAATACTCTCACAAGT
>JANTCA010002080.1:0-11579 GCA_024741275.1 Chironex yamaguchii | reverse complement strand
CGCTGCTCCCAACAACACTGAGGACCATTCAAGGCGCTCACCATTGTCTCACGAGACAGACGGATGCCTACTACTACCTACTACTACTGTGCTGTTTCCTGAAGTGTTTTTGCAATGTTCCCTGGTGCCACGTGCCATACTTATTAATCAGAAACTGTAGGACTTAGTGCAGTACTTATACCTTTGTCATACACTTCAATGTTGTGTGTTGTGTGTTGCGTTTTATGTTACGTTAATAAAAAGGTGATAAGTAAATAAACTCTGTATTGCATTACCTCCTGAGTAAGAAACAAACCTCTCACTCAGGTTACAAACAACTATTACCTGTGCTCATCCATTGGAACAGCAAGTGCATGATCAGCAAGGAACATATCATGTGTACGTTTGATAGATCTAAATACCAAAGTATGAACAGAGTGCTTTGTTATTTCCTACAACAAATGAAAAGATATTGGATATAATTATCATTATTAATCAAATATCAAAACAAAAATGGTTGGCTTAGTAAACAAAGTGTTGAGCCTTAATAATTGGTAACTCGGTGATGTTAAAGCAATGATCTCGCTTTGATCTTTTCTTCCATTTATAAAGATTATTCCCAAAGCATCTAGTTCTTGAAATCTATAGAGATTTAAAATCCTTGTTAAACTGCTCATGACATCCTGTTCATGTTCTTGCCTGCTTCTCCATGAAAAATTACACACTGAATATCTTGAGTAAACAAAGGCTGCATGGGCTAGCTATACTTCATTGTAAAAAGTGACCTTGAAATACAAAGTTATTAATGCATGTACTGTACATCATACTTGAAGAATAGAAATTTTCGGTATTTTCCAATTTGAACCTGTTGCCTAGATTTTGAGTCTAAATACTTATTAAATACCAGATCTTGAAAATGCTTATAATGGAATTTGCTACAGAACATTTTATCAGTGTACACAGGGCAGCATAAATTTTTTATTCTGATACTTAAGCCACTAACAAAGATCTGATAACTTCAAGTCAGGCACCCAATAACAAAATTGGATAACAAAAATTAAATGACTAATCATTCCAATAGCCCTTTCCTACTGAGTTCTATTGAGAAGTATCAAATGTGCTGTTACATGACTAGGTTCAATACTCCGGTGGCCACAATCATAACTTTATTTCTGTTTTTTACACAAGATAATGCTGTCAACATTCTATATGGAACAAGTGCAAATGGTTTTAAATTGATGTTTTTCAGGCATTTAACATATGCTGGTTGTTAAGCATATACATTACCAGATACCCAATTACAACAGCAGACCATTTCAATGCCTAATAGTCTTTGAACCTTTCCTACTGAGCTTTTTCACTTCATAGGAGAGGCACCATATTTACAGTTGTCAGACCTAGGTCAAGAATCTGGAGGTCACAATCATAACTTACATAAGACCATCCGATTGGCTTCTATATGAAACTAATGCAAACATTAATAAACCGATGTCTTGTAGGCGCAAAAGACACATTGCTTGTAATTGTATACACCAGTTTTCTGACATCAAATAACATGAGTGGACAGTTGGAGACTAAATGACTAAAAGTCTTCCATCCATTCCTATTCACCTGTCTAGCACGGTACAAAAACTTTCAGATTTAAGTTGTGAGGACCAGGTTCATAGCTCTGTAGATCACAATAATAACTTTATCTCTGTTCTTTACACAAGACTACCATGTTGGCTTTTGTATGAAGACGTGAAAATACCAAGATTATTACACTAAGCTTCCAGAAAATAAGCATTTGTAAGTATATATTATTATAATTTTGCAAAGGACCTTTCAATCTAATGCAAAGACCAGTGGCAGTGTACCAGGCCTATAGATACTTACAAGACCGGTTTAGTGAATGCCAGTCAACCATTTACAGTAAAACAGGGTTAGTGTAAGGTGTAGTCAGCACTACCAGACTGTAGAGTGTGGCAGTTTCCAATGAGATCTCACTTACGTATCAGCAAAATTTCAAGTATGCACATTGGTTTAAGTGTGCACTTAACTTGCTTCAAACAATAGTACACTGCTACGCCCTTTTCTAGGTGTACAGGGTCATTTACAAAATAATATCTCGGGTGTACACTTGCCATACTCTGGAGTACGCAGTTCGGGTCCGCAGTCTGCAAAGTAATTTTCCATTGGTATGGAGTCGTTACTTCTAACTATCTTTAATGATTGCTCAGATTAAAAATCTGAACAAAATTTTCGCCGGAAATATAAAAAGCGCGATATTACAATGTTAACTTTTCTTCTTAATGATCGCTACGTTTTCACTACTACTTTCTGTGTAAACATATAGTTGAATAACCTGTTACTTGTTTCGAAAAGGATTTTGTATCTTATACGAAAATTCAGATCAATAGTTCACCCCTACTCCCCTACTCAATTAAATGATAATGCATATTTACTCTTTCCCTCCAGTTGCTACCCATAGACGTAAGGTGCGTGTCATGTCAGGCACACAGTAAATTATGACACTTGAACGCTACCATCAATGGCTTAATCAAGAAGTTAAATTCGTTTTCAAAATAAAACAATAAATGAAGTTACCGTATCAGCCGACATTTTGCCCTTGGATCCTAAAAATTCCAACGATACTACAGAATACAGCAACAAAGATGATTAAAGCAATAGTTTACTGTATACACATGTACCGTTACTCCAGACGACTATCCTGTTGCTTTAATCTTGTTTTGAAAACGAGGTCAACACGAGAGATAATTCGTTTTTGATAAAATATGGCATTCGCAAATTTACCAGTATCACTCTTTTACAGAATCAAAACGATCGATTCGATAATGTCCGACCTGTAGAGCTCTAGCAATGCGAAAGCTGACCTTGTAGGTCGAAAATTGTCAGATTGATTCTTCTCTCGTTGAAAATTTTACAAACAATTGACAAAAATGACCAATTTGTTTTATAACATATTTTCTCAGAGTACGCCAAAAAATAGTCCAAAAATTTCGTCTACTGTTTCTTTCCAGTGATATTTTCCCTCAAAACCTTATGAAGTTCCAGGGAGGGATCCCATAGCATTTGTAGAACTTTGTAATTGTCAATCACACTGTTTAATCCACAACACAAACGATATAATTTATTTGGCACAATGTTTTGAAACCTAGCAATCCTTTCTTTTGAACTATCCAATTATTTTGGGAGTCGCAGTGGTATAGTGGATAAGACAACGATCTTGCAAGCCATAGGTTCCGAGTTCGAACCCGCGTAACAACAAACAAAATACCATTGGTGAGATAAGGCAACTGGAGCCCACTCTCATAAAGAGATCAGTTCCTAGTAAATTCCCTAACCCTTGAATGGGAATCAGCTACGCTCGATAACGAGTATGCAGCCAAAACATGGGCAAATAGTTGAGAAGAATGGACAAGTCTGAAGTTGTACTCATCCATCCCATCCTTCAAGCAAGTTGCAAGGAAAACTGGAGCAATGCGTATAGATGGCCCAAGGCTACCCATTCATTAAGTTGACACATCAGACTTTGCTCCAACCTGGTCACTTGCTTCATCGTGACACTAACCTATGCAATTTTTGTTCTGCTTAATAATAACAAACCTCCAAAGGGATTTTCAAAACTGAAATTTGTATTTTTTAACCAAGCACATTAAGAATATTTGGAGAAAAAAAAAAGCAGATTTATACATCTTAAATTTCTTTGGGGCAGTTGTCCCATTAGTCTCATGTTTCGACGGCACCGATCTATGATACAACTCTGTTAACTCCACTGTCATGACTAGTTCACGTTCATTTGAATATTGTCCATTTCCAAGTTTACTGTCTTCGTATATTCCCCTTAGCTGTCTTTCAAACTATATTTACGCTTTTCCACGTGCTCTGGTCATGTGAAGTGCAAAAAGAGGGTCCTCATACAGCATAGTTACTCGTTTCATACTTTAAATTGAAATCTTAAACATGTGGCTGGAAAGCTCAAGATGTAAGCCAATGTCTTTAAACATACTGAACTTAGGAAAAATATACAATTTTAGCCAACCAGTACAAAGAACTGACGTCATCATTTCATTTCTATTTACTAGTTACGTCCGGGAAGACGTGACTCATACCTTCAGGCTACAACAGAGCGCCAATGGTCCCGTTTCGCCGCCTTCGCCTCGATTTGGCCAGCTATGAGTCCCGTGTTCATCTCCAAATTGTAGAATTAGCAGATTCTTTACTTTCTTCGTCTGTTATGCAAATGAGCATGAATGTAAAGCGCGTAGCACTGTGCTGTGGAACGATCCTTTTGTAGCTAGTGTCCTACCGCCTTGAGTTGTCTGTGACATACGGTGTTACAAAGTGGAGAATGAATCACTGTTTGGATTCGACTGTATTTCGGATATGATCCCTTCGACTGATGATCAAACATGACTTGGTAACAGCTCGTTCCGAAGGCGTTGATACTTTTCTCATGTTTTTGCTAATAGCTCATAATTAAGCTTCAGAGAACGGATAGGATACGGGCTTCGAATACTCGCAGTTGGAGACACAATAGGAGTTGATTTTCATTTCACTTCACTTTTTTATATTTTCAAAGGATCTTATAATAAACAGGACTTGTTATACAGTTGATAAATAGAACGACATTTTTCATTTTGTAAAACATGTTTCGATACTGCAAGTACCATTATCAGTTACAATTATTTTTTTAAATGCTTAGAACGGTAGCCCTGTCAGTCCAAAGGATTTCTCGTCAGAGGGATGTGTAACAACTTTTACAATGCTTGAAAATAAAAGAATTTTACAAAAATTGCAATGTTTTTAAAATACAAAATGAGATATAAGAACTAGACAGACAGAAGCAAACAGAGCTTCAGCCTACTTTAAAAGATGTTAAGGGAGGGCCCCTGTTTGACATCCAAAGGCAGTTCATTCCAAGTCTTAGCATCCCGGAAAAATATAGCTTTCTGTCCACAGATAGTTTTTATCCTTGGAACCAGAATATTGGCGGATGCACAGTGCTATGATATGGACATCCCGCTCAGAGTTTCTCTGAAATTGAAAGGAAGCCGGGTGCAAGTCCTGATAATGTTTTGATTGGACTTTTACACGAGATTTAGTTTCCAAAACTTGCTCCCATGCCATACCATGACGTGGAAGGAAGTCAATGAGTGAGGATAATGCCATAGACCCAGGGTACGTGAAATCCTTCACGATTTTGATGTCTGCACTTCTGGCTCCTGGGTTGTTTTGTATGTCGTTATGATGTCCAAAACTTTCGTTTTTAATTTGCTGTGATTTATTATAAGGCCGGCTGCTGATGCTTTATATTCAAGTGCGTTGACGTGTTGGTCGGCTATAGTTATGCTGTCGTCGAATATGCGACATCATTTGTATTGCCGAGATCTGCAAGCTTTGATACATTGAAATTTTGATGAGTGATAGCGTTTTGCTAGGAAGGAAACGGCCTAGAGCAGTGTTTCTCAACCTTTATTTTCACTTTTACCCTGGGCCAAAACTGCTAGCTGATTCCTCCCCTTGGCTCATAAAATTGCAGTAACTCATCGGATTAGACCATGGGTAGAACGGATGGGACTCGCCACTTCCCTTTTGGGGATGAGAGAAACAAAAATATGCCCACCCATTTTTCGCGTGGAACAATTTCGCATAGTATAGTCCATTTCTTCTCCTCCAGAAATCATTTTGGTAGTAATTTCCCTTCCCCTTTTAGGGTGCCCAGTTGAGTCCCATGTATGCTCAGAAGTGAAGGGAAAGCAAAAGCAACTAGTTATGAAAATTTGCTACAAGTGCCATACCCCACTGAATGCACCATCTGCATGTTTCGTCACCCCTCCCCACTTCCTGACAGCGATCAGAACCCTTGCGAAAATCGTAGCTTAGCATTTTTAACCACAACATGCTTTATTTGATATCACTATATCATTATTCAAAACTCAACCATAAAAAAGTGAGAAATGTTCATCTCAATGAGATCCTTGAGCTTGATGCTTTTGAGCGAGGGCATCAATATCAGGAACACATCTTGTCAATTTCAGCCGTAAATTGCCTCGATTTGTCATGTCCAGGCTACCACGTTTCTTTGATACTATATCCATTACAGCACTGAAGGCACACTCCACCAGATATGCAGTTGAGAATGGTAATAACAGTTTCTGGGTGCTTAGATTAGGATAATGTTCAGTAATTTCCTCATGAAGCCACATGAGCTGACGCTTAGCCTTGTGGATCACTACTGCGGAAGCATCATTCTGCAAGTCCGCCAGTTCATCTCTCAGTTGTGGTTCAACTTCACTAAGTGAAATCAATGAATACTGAGTCAGCCAGCCAGGAAAGTTCATCTCACGTAGGTCAACAAATCTCTGAGAAAAATCTGTTATCATGCATTCCATATGGTCTGTAATTACAGTCAATGTCCTGTTCGAAACATTGCATGAACTCAACCGCATGAAACGAGCAAATTCTCTTCTGGAAAGTTCATCTTTGTATTGACGCAGTTTGGCAACGGAACCAAATATTTTAGTTTTAGCATCCAGAAAAGACTTTTTTTGTCCCTTGCAACTCAATATTCAGGGCATTCAGCTTTTCAAACATATCAGCAAAATAAAATACTAGCACTTTGGCATCATTTCCTCTCAGTGCCATTATTTCGTCTTTGACTGCTAAAAACTCTTGCAATCGGTCATACAACTCAACAAATCTGGTGAGACAATTACCTTTAGTAAGCCAGCGTAATTCTGTGTGCTGCAGGAGACGGACATGACTTTCTTCCATTTCGTCACAGAATGCACTGTTTTGGCATTTGCTTTTATCAAATTGAGACACTTAATGACCACTTTAAGAACCATATCTAATTCTAGGGAAAGATTTTTGGCCACAAGGTTTTCTCTCTGAATGACACAATGTACTGTTATTAGATTTGGAATATCATCTTTCATGACCTTTAGTACTCCTTGCCATCTACCCATCATTACTGGTGTGACATCGGCTGCATATGAAACTACGTCGCACAGCAGTATGCCATTCTATGTCATGTATTATTTGTATATTTTGTAAATGTCTGCAGCAGTAGTTGTAGTTTTTAACGCTTCGCAAAACAACATCTCCTCATTAAATTCCCCATCTATGTATGATACATAAGCAAGTAGCAGGACTTCGCTGTGACAGACAGTTGATTCATCCAGCCGTACACTGAACTTAAATTTCCAAAGTTTGGATATGAGTTGACCATGAACTCTGGCGCCATTTCATCTATTCGCCTGCATATTGTATAATTACTGAGTGGAACCGAATTAATGGCAGTATCCAAACCTTACGAAGTACAGTGTGCACAAATACAGATAACGCCTGTTTGATTAAATCTTCACCAATAGAATGCGGTTTTCCATTCTTGGCTATCAGTAATGATATTTGGTAACTAGACTCCAAACCATGGTCTAGATTTGCCGTTTGTTTACTAAACAAGGATTCCGTGCGCTTTGGCCGTTCTGTTTCACGTTTCACCTTCAAGTCTTTGAAGTATCGAAGTGGTTTCTCAGCATAGTCTCTGTGTTTAGTAGTCAGGTGTTTTAGGAGCTTCACAGGCCTCATCGAATCATTGCACAAGGTTTGCTCACATAACAGACACAGTGGTAATCGTTCATAGTGTGGTGCTGCTATGAATCCGTATTTGAGATAGTCAATGCAGTATTTTCTCACTTTTACTTTTACAGTTGTAGCCATCCCTCCTGCTCACTGATAAGTTACTTTTAAACAACATTTCAGTTTATCTCGACGGTGTGGGAAGAATCAGTGCGCAAATACCCAGCTGCACAGTGGGCAATCACGTGCAAGACTCTTGCAGCACGTGCCTAACAATCAATCTGAGACCCATTTTTCAGGAATTTAATTTACCCAACCAGCCAAATGATGTCAGTATACTGCGTAGACTTCAGTGGGATGTCTCACATTACGTTTCACTTCAGACAGAATGCCCATGATAGGAAACAAACTCAGTACTTGAAGACCAAACTGAAACTTGAGTTTGCTGCAAGAACATTTGAATATGATTTTTTCTCCTCTGGAGCAATTTCCCCCCTCTTTCTTGAGTTAACATTTCCAATTCCCCCCTAACTACAAATTCCTCCCTAATTCCCCCTTAGCTATAAAATTACTCCCCGCGACTTTGCTATTCCTCCCTGGAGGTCCACATGGACCCCGGTTGAGAACCACCGGCCTAGAGTTTCGAGAAAGGAAGAAAACAACGTAGTGGAAAATACTGCTGCTAGTTTTTATAATTTAAATATGCAAATAGTTTATCACGTCAATCTAACACTGAAAAAGACCTTTCAGAGCATCTGTCCTGTTAAGATTCAACAGAAATATTTGAATGTTCTCTGCAATATGTTCTTAAGCCAAGAGAGGGAAAAGGTGTGCCATGTAAGTTGTACTGGTTGCTAAACTGCGGCAAGTGGAATGGTCGTGGAGGAGGGTATGCAACAGCTGTTTGTTGTTTCGGTGTGTGTTGACCATGCTTCAACTGCACAAGCTGACGTTGTATACCAAGAACCAAAGGAAACAGGCCGACGGCGTCTGTTGACAAAGTCCGGGAGATATTTGCTGATCATTTTTATGGTCCAGGGCAAGTTCCATGGCAGTGGAAATGTTTTGTTTGACAACAGGAACTGCTGTACATTTATAAACTATTTGGATACTTTAATAATAAAAACTAGCAACAGTATTTTCCACTACAGTCATTTTTTATAAGAAACTGCTTTTAAGGAACCAAGTCTCGAAAATCAGAAAAAGTTAAGAAACTCAAGTACTCAAGTCAAAGAGACTTAGGAAACTGATTTAGATCGAAAATCAACAAAAAACAAATATTCCTTAATCTTTTATAGATAAGTTTGACTGGGTTTTGAATAATTACAAAAAGAATGAAATTTACACAATGATTAACAACATCAAATATGAACATATTTATGCTCTTGTTTTTTGAGAAATAATAAAAAAACCCAAAAAAATCTTAAAGAACTTGACCTCTGAAATTTCTGAGCATTAAGAAACTGGATTACTCACTGTCGAGTTTGGTTTCGAATGAAAAATGAGTGTACTTAATTAAACTGCTTTTATTTTTCTGTGATGTTTTCGACTTCGATTTTCTCCTGATCATTATTTTAATATACGTTTTCTGAAGAAAACTCAGGTTTTTGAGCACAATTTTACGTCGTTTTCTTCTTTTCTCGAAAATCTAGGCCGTTTCCTTCGTAGGAAAACACTACCTGACGTCAGAATTTATCGGCGCCTGTGAAAAAGTGATGAACTCGATTTTACTCTGCTTTCGTTCAGAGTAAAATTTCCAATGATAGAGGATTAACACCTCGTAAGCACATTAAATTCTGCAGCAAAAATGGACAATTTTTGCATGTTACACAATCACTTTTCAACGTTCAATATCGAAAAAAGTGATGGAACGAAGTGATCATCTAACCCGACCTTTAGACTTTTATATATTATACTTTTGTACTTCGTACTACAACGTAGCAGCACGAACTTTAAAGTTGTCACTCATCAAAATTTCAATGTATCAAAGCTTGCAGACCTCGACAATACAAATGATGTCGCGTTATTCGACGACAGCATAACTATAGCCGACCAACTAACCCTGCCTTTTTAAGGCTTTTATAAACAGAAGTGGTGGAAATGTATTTTTTTGAAGAACACCTGCTCTCACAGGAAAGCTGCTAGTTTGATGTGCAAAAACTTCGACATGGTCATGGAGTTAGTGTAGAGAGCTATGATGGCGCCTATTATATCAAGGAACAAACGGTAGTGCGTTAAGGGTCGTCCACATTGTTTGTCTATTAATTGAATCAAAAGCTTTCGTGAAATCGATAAAAGTGACAACAATGGGTAGTTACTTCTAACCAAATCCCATGGTAATCTTTCTTAAGGTGTGCATTTGCTAAGTGCAACTCATACCCTCTCTAGCACCTGCTGGTAAATGTCTAATCTTGCTGTTGGCCTTTTCATTTTCATGTCATAAATTTACTGGCCTCGTTTTGCGTTTTCTGTAACCTCGGTTTTAGGTTTACGTTTTAAGGAACTAAATCTTCGAAATGGCGGGAAAATTTAATATCAACGAAAGTGTGGTGGTTAAAGTTTGATATTTATAATGTTTCAAACATTTAATAGCTAATAAGCCTTACAAGAGATAATCTGATATATTTTCTTGCACCTACAACTGTTCAATTAATTTTCGAGACAACATTTTGGATGTCAACAATTCTGCGGGAGTACTCACACCATTTGATAGGACTGGCATTTTGGCGCTAATAATTTTGGTATAAGGTTAGCTGATAGAGAACACAGATCTACGCCATGTCAGACAGTGATTCCGATGAAGTACCGTTAGCATCGATATCAAAAACCGTACCAAACAACAATCAAAAGGTAAAACTAAGTCAGGACGATAGTGATCTGAGTGCACGTGGTAGCGAGAGTGAAGAAGAGCCTCTCTGCAAGCTTAAAAAACATAAAGTTACAAAGAAAAACTTCAAAGAAACCGATGGATCGTCAGACGAGGATGACAACGGTGACGCCGACGAGAGTGTGGAGAAAATTCCATCAAAAGAAAGCCAGGTGAGTGAACACGAATCATCTACTGAGGAAGAAAAAGAAATTGTGGAAGACACCAAAGTGTCTTCCGAATTAAAGTTGGCAATAAGTGACAGCTCAAGCAGTGATAGTGGAGTAGATGACCCCTTCCCTATCAATAATGATAACAAAAAACGCAAGCGATCTTCGGAAGAGAAAGCCAAGCCTAACAAGGTACTATACTAAGCCCTACAGTGTAATTATGCAATTATATTGATTACTTATGGTTATACTTTATTTTTAAGAAACCAAGTAGTTACGGTAACTGCTAATTATTACATAATTATCTGATATATAGAAGTTTCAGATTTCACATTCACATTCAAATGTCATCTAAGGACCTGGTGATTTTGTATTTAAAGTGTCGAATTATGTGGCCTTAAACCCAGTACTTAGTTTCCCAGATATCACAGATTAAACCATAAGACATCAAACGAACTGTTAAAATACCTGCAATGTTAGGTGCGAAGAATCACAAGATGTGATGACATTAAAGATGTATAACTGGCTTCACATTGCTTGGATTAACAGTAGACTCACCTGCCCTGGTACAAGCAGAAACCTTGCAAGATCTTAAGAAGCTAAATGCATACAGACATTAACAATAGATAAATCTATAAACCATGTGGTTTAGCTATCTTTGGCCATGCAGAAATGTTGTACAGCTCTTATGCCTGTGCCAGAGGTGTGCTAGTAGCTCGTCAGATTAAGCTAACATTTAGGATAAGAGTAATTAATCACAAAGCATGACACCAAGTTTGAAAAATCAGCAAAGAAAGGCATACACCGAGATTTTTGCATTTCATTATGCCAGTGTAATTTAGGCTAAATCCACGCCACCACACTGGGAGGAAAGCTAACACGAGAGATCTTAAGGGCTATGTGCATGAAATGCACCATGGTCTTATTTACAGTCATCCTAGTTTCTTTTGGTAACCATGTCACAAATTTAACAGTCAGTC
>JANTCA010002079.1:0-11580 GCA_024741275.1 Chironex yamaguchii | reverse complement strand
TGATTTCTGTTGCAATTCCAATGTCGACATTTCCTTTATACGGATTTAAACAAATCAGCCAGTACAGAAGCTAACGGTCACCTTAGTATTGAACAAAAACAGAGTGTCTTGGCTTTTTTTCCAAATTCTGCGCGAAAAATTAATACAATAACAAACAGAATGACTACTCTTTAAAGGACTTTCATGGATTTGGTCTGTCTTCAAAGCTTGCAACCACAAAAGAGATCTCCCGAGTGACATTAAATGAAGATATTTGATGCACATTGCGATTTGGCTCATAAGGGTATGCGTTACCACCTTTTGTCAAGAAAATCTTGAAATTCACTGCGCATACGCACGATGACTTCATCTTTAATCTGATGACGTCATGTGCTCGCTACGAATCTTTGTCCAAAAATTTTGGAGTTGTGCCCCCCTATGAATTCCTACCCACAACGCCCCTGCTTGGATTAATCCATATAATTAGTTGGCTACACTTGAGGCTTCTTCACTAATTCCAAAACTCCATTTTTGTTGAAGGAATTTTCAAGCAATGATGAGTGGAACGTTTTCAAAGTCAAACAAAGTAAATAAGCATAATCATGTGAAACGGATATTGCGGGAACCTAAGCAATATTGAGGGAACAGCATTCTACACATGTTTGCTTGTGAATAGGATGTAAGTCCGAATTTTCGAAGACTGAAGAAAGGAGATGAGCACTAGGCTGAACTAGCTAGGCTACCACATCCTGATACATTGCTGCTTCTGTTGTTATAAGTATTTGGTGAGACTAGTGTGACAACCGTGACAAGGATAGTCGGCGAAAAAGATAACTTGTACGTGTATGTGACAAATCTTCACAAAGGAATTATCAAAACACCTTATGGTCGGGCTTAGAATCACTATTTACGCAGATGTTTCTTGTCTATTGATTTCTACCTACAGTGGGGTCTGGGGAAAAAAAACTAATTCAAATTCGATTTGTTGGGCCTTAATGTTATACACAGACGTCTGAGGCGCGGTTTACATTAGTACTGATCCAAAAGAATACGGATCCATTCCGGGGCAGACTAAATTTTTTGGCCCAAACACAGTTTGACCAAAGCAGCCGACAAATTGTACAAACGTAAATCAGTTTGCACAAATACTCAGAAATGCAAATTTTTTTATAAATCCATACTTTCAATATCAACTCTCTCATATATACCCTGTGAAGTTAGATTTAATTAACTCAACAAGACAATTTCTTGGCTAGCAAAAAGATCAACAAAACGATAGAAAATCAGCTAAAACATTCTCATTAGGTATAACATATCTTTTTACTAACTACTTATGTATGTGTATATTTTCGGCAATATTGGACGTTGCAGCTCTGCTGAAGAGTTTGTGAATATGTCAATGATGCGGCCATTGTCAATCTCACTCAACAGTCATCTTTTCATGTACAATAAAACGAAAGACTCAAGATTTGGCTAGGCTACGCTGCTTCTTAAACGGTTTTTTATGTATTTCAAAATTGAAAAGCTCTTTTCACATTCAACCTGTATTGTGTGGAGCTCCAGATGTTGTTCATCTCTTTGAATTTGTTCCTGGCCTTGCTTTGTCTGCTGTGGATGTCCTCCTTTGTGCCGCCCTCCGGTTTGATGATACTGTCTAAGTATGTGAATTTGTCTGGCTGGCATAGATCTGCCTCATTCACTTTGACAGGGTTTGGGATGCTGACATTCAGTGTCATGGTCTCTGTTTTCTTGATGCTGATTCGGAGCCCCACCTGCTGCCCAAAACTCTGAAGTCTGCTTGTCTTGTCCTGGATGTGTTGGTGTGTGTGAGACAGTAACACCAGGTCATTGGCAAAGTCAAAGTTGTCTAGGGTCGAGAAGAGACTCCATCATATCCCTCTAAAGGTGTACTCTGTCGTGCTCCTCATCACCCAATCAATGACCAAGTTGAAGAGAACTGCTGACATCACGCATCCTGGCCTTACACCCGTCTTGACTTTGACGAAGGTGTCGGTGTGGCCTACAGAGCATGTGAAGTTGTCGTAGAAGCTCTTGATCAGGTGCACCAGTTTGGATGGGATGCGATAGTGTCGAAGGATGCTCCAAAGGCTTTCTCTGTGAATGCTATCAAACGCCTTTTCATAGTCGACAAAGTTCACATAGAGCTGTCATTGCCATTCTGTACATTGCTGAATGATGTTCCGCAGAGCAAAGATTTGATCTGCGCATCCCCGTTGCTTTCTAAATCCCAGTTGCTCCTTCTGAGGTGTCTCGTCCACAATGTCGGACATTCTTCTTGGCCAGTATTTTGCTTGGCACGGACAGTAGAGTTATCCCTCTCCAATTATTGCAGTCGTCCAGGGCTCCTTTCTTGGAAATCTTGATAACCACTCCTTTGGTCCAGTCGTCAGGTACCATCTCCCCTTCCCATACAGCTGTGAAGAGTGGTAGCAAGATGTCGGCTGCTAACTCAGGGTCTGTCTTAAACAGCTCAGCATCAAAATTGTCTTGGCCTGGTGACTTGCCGTTTTTGAGAGTCTTGATGGCAGCCACAATTTCTTCCTAAGTTGGAGGGTCAGTTTCAATTTGTAGGTCTTGTTGGGAATCTGGGATGACAGCTTCGTCAGCAGGTGGTGGTCGCTTGAGGACTTCCCGGAAGTGTTCAGCCCATCTCTCTTCTTGCTCCTTCTCTGTTGTCAGCAACCTTCCTTGTTTGTACTTAATTGGCCCCCCGTTGCTTTCCCTGAACTTGCCACACACACAGTTACTGATCTTGAAGACTCCACTCTGTTATCCTTGTGCTGCTGCCTCTTCTACCTCTGGTGCCAGTTGGTCCATGGCCTCTCTCTTGTTGTGGTGAGTGAGCCTCTTCACTTTCCTGTGCACCTCTCTGTACAGCTCCTCTTGTCTTTCTCCAGCCCTTGTTGGTATTCTTCTTGGGGTGTCCCAGAGGAGCAACGGATCACTCTTCGTCTGGCTTCTATCCGTCTACCAGTCTGTAATGGGTGACCTTACCAGGAGCTTGAGCTCCAGCCAGGGTAGCTCTTGGTATCATTGATGCACGCAAACCCTTTCATCGCGGCAAGAAGGTGATCACCGAAGGGGATTTTTCCTAATTATTACATGCTTGTTACCTTGAAAATTTGCGACATTACGCTGAAAACATACTTAATAGTTTTTTTGTCTGACACTTCAGAGTTTGAATCGTCAGAGGAAACAATAGAGATACCTTTGTAAAAAAGCTTTTAAGTATGTTTTCAGCACAATGTCACAAACTTTCAAGGCGATATTCAAGTTCTCTACCGCAAAAAGATTGTAAATGCTTATTTGTTTATTTTGTCTCGTGTTCATGAATTGTTGTTTGTAGCTTATGTTATTCGGTTAATGATGATGTGAGTAACATTAACATTCCTGATTATGTTAAGCGTCTGGATCTTACAATACTCGCTTATACATCATCAATTCATGAGCGGAAAAGAATATTGTTGGACAGCATGAAAATATCAATAATTGGTAAAAACAATGGGGATAAGCATGAAAATTGGTTTATACCTTGTTCTGCACATATTGATAAATCCGCATCCTAGTGATGCCACTACACCCAGGTATACATCCAGAGTTTTCACAACACTGGGATTATGCAAAACTCCTAGTTTGATGTGAACTCCTCAAGGGTGGATTATGGCTGTTGGTGCGTATACACAACTTCTCTTTTTACAAAATACCTACGTATCATATAGAATTATCAGTACAGTTTCCTAAGGATTGCAAATTTGAATAAATAAAATGACATATTAGCAGGGTTTGGCAACTTTTTAAATGGCGGGGCATTATGAAAGTATGAAAAATCCCTTTTATCCTACCTGAGTGTTTAAAATTTTTTGTAAGCATATTTAACTACAAAACAAGTAATAAAAACAATAGTTTACAAGAAACAATAACTTAAATATGTTTATGAACAAGTGCAGAACAAAGTTTAAAGTTTTGTGCTTAGATTGGGTTTAGGTTATCAAGCGTTATAAAAGATAACGATAGTGAAGGAATAAATAAATTGACTGCTTCTGTGTCATCCGTTTTCAGATGCATGGTCTTCGAAATACTCAACCCTGATGCCTCAGCCAAAGAGTTAACTGGAAGCCCCGTTCTTAACCACTTCGTCCGCAGATCGCGACTGTATTATCGCGACTGTATTAGATCGTAAAAGATCATGACTTAGGCGGTCATGGAACGATAACTGCTTCTTCCCTAAGATGTCGTCACAACGTCTTGATTAAATCTGTTTATCCGCTTGCTGATAGTGTTAACAAAGTGTTTAGATGTACCTGTCAGAAATACTCTTTGGTTTCCATTTTGGTCAGAAAATCATAGAAGAACTGTATTTCGTACCTCTTGGCAGGAAACATCAGTTCAGTTACCCTTGATTATAAATCAAATTAATGGTCCCTGGGCTTAATTCGGTGCACCAAATTGCCAGATCATCCATGTCAAATTGAACCTTTTGATTTTTTTCACTCTTATATTCAGTTGAGGCCCCCAGTACTAGTGTACTATGATCAGCTGGTGCCTTGGCAGAAGAAGCAGCATGATTCGACCCAGAAACAATGTTTCCATTGACATAAATCCTCAATCTTTTGTCTACAAATCAATTTAGACAGAAAATGTTTCATGCATGTGTAAAGCTCTACAACGAATTCATGGTTACATGCCAATCATAAATGCAGCAATGCATGTTTTGTCTTCTTTGGCATCTACCACCATAACGCAATGCATGTTTTGTCTTCTTTGGCATCTACCACCATAACATGTTTCTCAATTGCAAACTTTACTACACATGGATTAAAGGTAACTTTGTGCGGCTTCTAAAGTATTAATTAGAGTAAAATATTAAAATATAAAGTATTAATTAAAGTATTAATTAGCATTTTACAGCATTTTACAGCAAAACGAGCTCAGGACAGAAACTATCGAAAGCGATGCAGAAGTGTACGAGACCTGTTCAAATCAAAATTAACATAATCGTAACAATTCGTGGTTTCAGATTCTCTTAACATTTACAAATAATTGCTTTTATTGTGTACAACTTTTTTTGTCAAAGTGTGAACAGGAGATTTAGCAAATTTAAATGTCAAGACTCATTTCCATCAGCTGTTGGAGTTGGCATTAGTGTTAAGCTAATTCAAATTTTACTCTAATTTTAATTTAAAAGCTAAATTTGTCTAATGACACTTTCTATCCCAGTAAGTCTATATATAAGTTAACAAAGTAGTTATACCAGCAGATATAGAATATTATTTTGGCAAATTTTGCGAAAAAGGCGTGGTTGCTCTAATTCATCTGGAGCCAAAGCCTCTTTATATATTGAGCTCATGATTTGAATTCTCTTTCTACTACAAAATGTTTCCTCTTCCATTCTACTCACAGAATGTATGTCATGAACCGCAGTTTTAAGCGAACCTTGGCCTTTGGAGTGAGAACTATAACAGTATTTTCATGAGATTTATTGGTTGTTAGTTATGGTTTTCTATGTTGGTACAAGATTCGTTTACTCTAATGCAGAAATGCTTCCAAAACTCCTTCGAGACAGTCCAAAAAGCAGATACAGTTGAAAGAGCCACATCTGTGTAACAAACATAAATAGAAGGGGTTTTTTATGTTTGAAAACACACAGAAATCTCCCATTAAAAGCAACAAATATTTGCTTAGGTATTGCTTAGGATCTACCTGTTGGCAATATATCTTTTTGAGGATACATCATGTTGTTGAACTTGAATGTAATATCATTGGCCCCGAACTGCTAAACTTGAAAGACACGTCTTCATAGTGGCATGGAGCTCAGCATCTAGGATTGGCTAGTTTTGCTACATGTTTCGTATAAATAAGTTGCCATATACACATACTTTCCTTTCTAAAGTTTCATAATCTGAAGAGTGTCAGACGACAAAAGTATGATTTTAGCGCAATGTCGCAAATTTTCAAGGCGAATTTCAAGTTTTGTACAACAAAAAGATTATTTCAGCATCTCTTGTGCACAAAGCATTGACACATTTTGAGGACTTCGTCTAAAGGGCCATTATTGAATTAACTGGCAACATTAAACGAGTTTATTACACATTGGAGTCTTTCTCTACTGACCTAAACATCTCAGTAGACACAGCCGAGGGATCCTTAATGATGACGTCGGACTTCCCTACTACTATTAATTTTCTCCCTTGTGGCATGTAAACACACTGTCCTTTTTAGTTTGGTGACAATCAAAGTGCACTCAGAATCAAGAACACATTGGAATCCTTGGCTTGTGTCAACTCAATGTTTGTGAGCTTTGAAGTTTTCAAGCAATAGTGCTGGGGACCACTTTTATTCTTTTAGCTTGGTAGATAGGAATTGATTAGCATCGCTTAGTGAGCCGTACAACATCAAACCATTTTAGTTCATCAAATGAAATCCTTTCTCGTATATAAATCGAGATTTCACTTACCAATATGCGCTGTTATGCCTATATGATGCCACTGATCCTTGTTTGGAAGTAAAGCTGACATATGAATATGGAATCGTGGGTCGTTAACAGTGCAGTATATTATATATGTTGTGCCTTTTATCTCAAATCCTCCCTCGCCTGTTATGCCCGATGTAATGATAGGAATCACAATCTCAGAGCTGCTTCTAAACCAAAATGTAATCGTAACATTGGTCTGGCCAGGATTGCTAAAAGGAAAAAAGAATGTAAAAACTGTCATGGAATGACGTTCTGGGAAAAAATTATCCAAAGACGTTCCGAAAAAAATTACCCAAAGACATCCCGGGGAAAATTTATCCAAAGTCATCCGGGGAAAAATTTACCCAGACATACCATGGAAGATTTATTTAAAGTACATAGGGACAAAAATTAAAGGTGCAGTATCATGAAAGATCAAATGTCAAGAAAAAGACTAATCCAGAGTACATACAAGAAAAAAATAAAAATGATTGAATCTTAATGAATGGATTTACCTAAAGTATGGAATTAGAAAAAAACTTTTAGCGTCGTTATTTCAAAGTTGCCTGTTGTCCTGAAGTGTTAATATATGATCAAGGTGACATTATTTAGCACATAGAGCAATTTGAGTAGTTGAGAAGTGTGATAAAGTCAAATAGTAAATGTCATCTGGAGTTTAAGAAGGACTGATATCGCTAAGGCGTCTTATAGATCTAAGCAGAACATGAAAAAATGTTAGCATTTATCGCAGAGTTCTGTCGCTCCGAAGTATTGTGTAATCTACATTATTTCATGGTTGTAATTTTGGATAATGAATAAATCCGTGAAAAGCAAACTAATGAGTGCAGAATTGTGACTTCTTAGGCGAATGTTGAGAGTACCACAAATGGATAGAATAACGAAAGAATAGGTGTTAAAAACGACTAAAACGGCCTGATTGGGTAACAAGAGAGCTAATGTCCTTTGGTCATGTGATTAGAAGAGAAGAGTTGGAAAACTTAGTTGAAGGTAGCATTTCACCTAGATGAAAGTCCGGTGATAATATCCTGATACAAATTCTAGAAAGCAGTAAAAGTAGAGACATGACAAGCATTGTCAGTAACTAACACCACACAAACAGAAAAAGAACAAGCGGTAGAAGAGCAAGAGAAAGAAGAAGAAAAAGCAGAAGAAAGTATTGACAAAAAAATCAAAACAGATAAACAAAAGAACAATTAAGATGATTGCAGTAAACGAGAGAGGGAGGCAGATTGCCATTCATCTGCATTTCTGCAAATTGTAAAGGTCATGGGGAGCATCCAGAGGAACTGAGTTGCAATATTTCCAGCTCAACACATAAAGCATGAACGGATTGAGTTGCAATATTTTCAGCTCAACACATAAAGCATGAACTGATTGCGTTGCAATATTTTCAGCTCAACACATAAGGCATGAACTGATTGCGTTGCAATATTTTCAGCTCAACACATAAAACATGAACTGATTGAGTTGCAATATTTTCAGCTCAACACATAAAGCATGACCTGATTGAGTTGCAATGTTTTCAGCTCAACACATAAAACATGAACTGATTGAGTTGTAATATTTTCAGCCCAACACATAAAACATGACCTGATTGAGTTGCAATCTTTTCAGCACAACCCATAACAATGAACTGATTGAGTTGCAATATTTTCAGCTCAACACATATAACATGAACGGATTGAGTTGCAATATTTTCAGCTCAACACATAAAGCATGAACTGATTGCGTTGCAATATTTTCAGCTCAACACATAAAGCATGAACTGATTACGTTGCAATATTTTCGGCTCAACACATAAAACATGAACTGATTGCGTTGCAATGTTTTCAGCTCAACACATAAAACATGAACTGATTGAGTTGCAATGTTTTCAGCTCAACACATAAAACATGACCTGATTGAGTTTCGATGTTTTCAGCTCAACACATAAAACATGAACTGATTGCGTTGCAATATTTTCAGCTCAGCACATATAACATGAACTGATTAAGTTGCAATGTTTTCAGCTCAACACGTAAAACATGAACTGATCGAGCTGCAATGTTTTCAGCTCAACACATACAACATGAACTGATTGTGTTGCAATGTTTTCAGCTCAACACGTAAAACATGAACTGATTGAGTTGCAATACTTTCAGCTGAACAGATGAACTATCTCAAAAGCATGATACACTAGTTGCTTGCAATATAAAAAGGTGCTTCATCTAAATAGGCCAAATTATTTGACTACAAACAAAGTAAAAAAGTAAACAATGAAGAATAATGACTCTCTACTTGATGCAAGCATATTGAAAATTTCCAATTGACATTCCAGCGTGGATGCCATCAAATCTGATGTATTTACTTGGTCGATCGCCATTGTATTGAATTGTAACGTCTGGTGGTGATGGTATGCTAAAAAATGATTTTCCACTGTCGTCTTTGCCAATGGTGTAAATTAAATTATTGTTGTTAATATTGTCAAAAGCCAGATAAAGTGTCGCAACCATTAGTGCAGGGTTATCTTGTGAAAAAAATAAAAACACACATTTTATAGATAATTATAATATGATGTAATATGATAATTTTAAATTGTACATCCTCAAAGTTACTAATGATAAGAATAACCTACTATTAATTTAAATAGTAGTAATTAGAACGCCAGTCAGGGCTGTTTTACAACATCGTAGGAAAACTAGTCTAGTTCGTACTTGTAAAACATGTAGAAATGTTATGATTTAAGATGATAGTAAATGTACGATTGCATCTATCAATTGCTGAAATCAAAAACAGCAAATTGAAAGTAGGAATGCAATCAAAAGTGATGCCCTGCATTAAGAATGAACATATAGTCAGCAACAAGAGAATAATGGAGTTTATGTGGTAAGAAAATAACAAACCAAACGTGACAAGATAAGAAGCCTCTACTGATTTCACGCTGTGAATAATCGAAGAATAATCAATTGTATGTCGGGCCAAGAAATGAATTATTTTTGAAGGAAGCGAATTCACATGAAGCATTTATCTTTCTTGCTCCACTTGCATGTTTTCTAACACTTAAGGCATAAAGTTGTGATCTATCGTTGGAATAAGCAGAAAGAAAAGAAGAGATGATGGAACCCTAAACCTAACGTACAAAGCAATAGGTGGATTTGACCAATAAAACACAGATCTAAACTCGTAATGAATTGGTTTTGCAAAGAAATAATTGCCTCCCTCACTGAAACCCAATTCGAGCTCACACATTACAAAGTAAGGAAAGGAGTGTTTGTTATCTTTCTAGCATACTCATTACTGAGCGTATCTGATTCCCATACCAGAGTTAGGGAATTTTTTTAGGAAGTGAGCTGTTAATGAGAGTTGGCTGTTGTTACCTCCTCTCACCAATGGTATTTTGTTTGTGGTGACGCAGGTTCGAACTCGCAACCTCTGGCTTGCAAGATTGTCGTCTTGTCCACTATACCATGGCGGCTCTTAAAGGAGTGCTACAGGAGTAGAAAAGAACTTTTGTAAGCTTTGTGCATTCTAAGAAAGTGTTATTTTGCCTTGTAACAGACGTTCTTCCTAGAAGAGGTTAATTTCTGCATGACTTGAGATTCTATCGGCATGGATAAAAGACAGGCTTGGTCCCTTTCTAGATATTATACTTCTCAAATTCCCGTTCATAAAAACAATAATCATAATCAATTTTACCATGGACAAAACTGAAGGCAGTTAATTTTGTGTTACACTCGCCAGCTAAAATGATGTCTGTGTTGGCTGGAGGTGTCAAGTGTCCACCGAGAGGATATAGACATTGATTGCGTCTGATAGAACGAACCGATAACATAAATGTCTGCTCCCACGTGGCTTCGAGGTTGTGACATTCTGAAGAGAGACTTAGCGTATTGTCATTTTGTCTAACTAAACATTTGCCTGTCTCTGAGTGGATAAGAGTTCCATTATCTGCCAGCCGAAAGTATTCCAGGCACGTGTTAGATGTCACAAAATGAGTGTTCATTATATTTCGACTGACACAATGTCCGCCGGAGTGACGGATGGTAAACAAATCATCACCTAAAAAGAAAGAAAATATTGCATACGCATTATTATCACTATATTACAATGTCAATACTCAAGTGTCTCAAACAACTGTACAAAACGAGATCCTGTAGAGGACATGTTTCCTCTCCGCTGAGTCTTAATGAAGCTATTGTGCCACGCAGTGCAGCTGTTTAAAGGAAGACATTTATATTTTAGTGACAATCGGCCATTTTGTTTGTTTAATGGTCGTTTGAATTACCCCTGACTTCATCAGCCTGTTTCACCGAAGAACACTTTCTAACCCATTTGCTTTATAAATTCAATTTTTTTGTCTTTTAGCAACCTTGATCGGCCCATCAAACAATTGTTTTCTAATGTCGGTAAAAACTGATTTCCCAAACTTGTCTTTTGATAGGAAACTGGTATAAATATCCCGAGATTTATTGTTCTATAAAAGCCCCGCTTCAATGTGAGGCAATGATCATATTCTTCATATGTTTCATATAAGCTTTTTCGACACGAAAAATGAAGATTTCATGTACCAAACAGTACTATAAATTCACATATCGCTGACTTTTCTTAATGTACTCCTGATGTATTTCAAGTTGTTCAAAGTCACGAATCCTTTCATTTGTACAGTCTCGTTTCCATGTATAAAGGTCAGGAAACGTGTTTTGCATTCTCCAGTTTGCCCAAGAGGGTATAAGAGTAATTTTAAGTTGTCATTAGAATAATCGTATTGAACTGCTTAGTTAAAGTATAATTCCAGTTTGTGGTATATAAATTAGAGAAATTTTTGTTATCAAATCGGACTGATCATATTTTCAGTTGATCTGAAAGATAACTCTTGAATAATGGTGTGTTACCAACTTTCAAATACATTTAACTATTAAAACATTAAAGCTGAGGCTGCAACGCATATGAAATATATTTTTTGTAACTTTCCCACGCCTTTGGAAAAGGCAACTATCCATTTGCGAAAGGTCGAGTTACAAATTCTCATTCCTGTGATAAAAGGCATTGTTAGGGATCAAGGACCGCACCAACAAAATAAAACTCACAAACGTTGTTAACTAACTGTGTAATTTATTACCAAAAATTGT